>VYZP01059638.1:0-15602 GCA_013400635.1 Hypocryptadius cinnamomeus
TATTTCCTGGAAATGGCGTAATAAACATAACCACATAAACAATGACAGCTTCACTGAAGCTGTCTCTAATTACAGGTGATTCCCTGAGGATAGTCACTGAGAAAGGTGTCTTCTGTCTTTATCCTGAGAGAGGCACTTCTTACAGAGTGGCTTTTTTTCAGAGGCAGCAATGAAGTCTTCTTGTATTTCTTCAGGAAAGTTTTGGTGTGATCCTACTTGGGTCATCTCTTGAGAGGATCTGGCTCAGCTGATCATGGGATAATTTGGAGTAGTCAGAATTTCTGAGTTCTGTTTGTTCTTGCTTTAAGTACTGAAAGAATAGAAAGTGTTTGGGGGTTAGTCTTTCAGATAAGTTATTTAATTTTGAAAGGAAAGATACTTTGCTTTCTTTCATGGAGCATTATTTAGTCTTTTGGCTAGATTAAAGACCAGTAATGAAAATGTGTGGTCCCAGTTTGCCAGGAGCAGTGCTGAATCGAACAGAAGTGCGTTGCCCAACCAAAGATGAAAAGATTGAGCTCTTTAGGCACATGTGAGTGAGTGGCACCTGAGCAGACTGTAATTGCTGCAGCTCAACCCCTAAGGGCTGAGCTGACTTGGCTGTGTGCCTTGAACTGCACACATCTACCAACATCATAGTGAAGTGAGGAGATGGTTCCCTTTGGGGGAGTTTGCTGAGAAAAGAGAGACACAATACAAGAAGTTGCTTTTTAAAGTACTTAGAAAATGCTGGGAGACAGAATGGCACCACCAGAAGCCTTTCACATGAGAAGGAACATTGTGGCTGGCTGGATCATGGGCTTATTTCTGCACAAAGTGGTATTTGCTTCTGCTGGACATGTCTTAGTCTGAGGGATCAGCACGCAACCCCTGGTTGGTTATTTCTTATTTCTTAGGCAGAGTATTTAGGGTTAGATTCTGTTATGGGAAATCTGGAATAAGTCCTTGTCTGATTTCAGTTTTAGCTCCAACATTCATAGGACAGAATTGCCACCAATGTGAAGAACAATCAGCTCTTTCTTACAGCAGGCTATGATTTACTTCTTGTATCTCTGTCTTGTAAAATTCTCCTTCCATCTCTCTAAAATCATGAGGATTTATTGTTTTAAAAACTACCTGGTTTCTTTTCTTCACAGTGCAAGCCTCCTTTGAAAGTGAAAGACTTGTTTATTGATATACAAGATGGCAAAATCTTGATGGCGCTCCTGGAAGTCCTGTCAGGACAAAAGCTGGTATGTAGAGAGGGGGAGGAGCCTCCATACCTAGGAGCTGGGTATGTTACAAGCAACAGTGCCTGGACATCCAAGGAATAAGGGTGAATTTGAGCCCATGTCTTGCATATTGTAGTAAGAATTTCAGCAACTTTGTTGTCATTTCCTTATATTACAGGTGGGTGTCCTGAGCTATAATGTAGATTTCAAGGAAATATGACAATGAGGTGTAAATGGTGGGTGATCAGTGTTAATGTTCCTTCCCCTGAGGGTTTTTAAGGCTTTAATACTTTAATGCTCACACATTCCATTTGGGGATTATCCAAGTTGTGTTACCAAGAAAACACATATTTGCTGTATCATTTTTTTAATCCCTAAATTCTGTTTCTATTTTGTCTAAGATCATTATGACACTCAGCAGTTCTTCTGATGCCTGCTGTAGGTCTGAGTTTCTGATTAGATGAATCAATGAATTAAATTCATTAATTTAGACCATATTAGTAAGACTAATGAAACCTGAGTTTCATTCTGGTATCCTGACTCAGGTTTCGTTATTCATACTAATACGGTCTAAATCAGCAGGGCAAAGCTTTACTAATCAGAAACTTCTTCTCTCCTCCTTTCTTTGTAAGAGCTGTGTAAAGTTCCACATACCAGAAACGGAACACCCAATGCAAATATAAATGCCCAGTTGACTTTAATGTGTTCTTTCTCCATCAATCCTGTCATCAGAACTCTCCTGTGTGTGGCTACCACACTTGGGTAAGAGGAGCAGCTGTCTCACCACTGCAGATGCACCTGCATATCCTGCAGCAGGAATGCCCCCTGAATGTGTGCTCACACATTCAGAGTCAAGAATATTTTTTAATATTCTTGAAGGTTGGCAGAGCTGCAGCAGAAGTAGCAGTGTCTCTGTGTGCATTCACACGGATTGCATTGAGGGCCAGGCTTGAAATGAATTGAAGGGGGAAATACATCATGGTAAACCCCTGGCTATGCTTTCACAGGTCAGGGAGGAGGGGAGAGAAGGGGGTAAAGTCAGCTGGCTGCATTTCTTGTTAGCTGTTTCTGCACATATGGGATAAAAACAGTGTGCCAAAGTGGAATTGCAGGGAGACAGGCATGCAAAATCCTTCATTTCTGCCAAAGTGAAGGATTTTGCCTCCCACCTGCCTGTGCCTGCTATTAAAATTGCTCATGCTTCCTAATTAGGATAATTCCATTTAATTCAAGACAGAAGAAAATATTTTATTATGAATCTTCAGGCAAACCTGATCCTGTGACTGAACATGGCTGTGGAGTGATTACATAAATAATCAATGTGGCAGGTCCAAGAGAGTGGTAACATCTGGAGAGCAGGAAAGCTGGTTGCTTACCCTGTTTTGCTGCAGTCGTGTAGTTGAAGCATTTTACTGCTCACAAAAGATAACAATAAGTTTTCACAGATAGATTTCCATAGCTTTATTTTGCCTCAGTGTTTGCAGTGTTTTTTAAGCTTTGTATGATGTGGTGAATGATTCCACCAGTTTTAAAAACAGTGGCAAATTTTTTTCTAGATGCATGAATACAAATCTTCAACCCATCGCATTTTTCGTTTGAACAACATAGCCAAAGCACTTAAGTTCTTGGAGGACAGCAATGTGAGTATTTTCAAAGACTGGTCTTAATATTTTCTCTTGATGTATGCTGCAAGTTGTGATTGTTGCTAATCTGATGTGCTGCATATATGCAGGAGGAGTGTACTGCTCAAGAAGCTGTGACTTACCTTAGCAGCAAGGCTGAAAAGCCACATAAAAATGCACAACAAGAACACCTACAGAGTCCAAAGCAAGGATTATTTGTTCATTTTATATGTTAAAGTTCAACGGGATTAAAGGGTCAGGAACCCAATATTAAAAGAAAATAAAAAGAAATGCGAGTAATTTTTATGATCTGGGTCTTAGTGGCCTTACTTCAGTTACACTGATGGTAGATGACTTTCTTTTCTCAGAAATACTTGCACTTATAGAAATCATGTATTTATCTGGTACACTGATTGCTGTAGCAGCTGATCATGAGTCAAAAGCAAGAGAAAGTGAAACCTGGGAACATTATATAAATGCATAATTCCAGGAATCAAAGCCTTACAGGCATATAATTTCCCTCACAGTGAGTGTTGTACTACCACAGCATCACCTCCTACAGTTGTAAGTGACCAAGTGTGATCAGACCCTTTAGCTGGAAATTATTCATTCCTTTTATTTCTCCTGTGATGGGTTTATTCCAAAGCCCTGTGGAAGTGGCCTGTGTGTTGTTGAGGGTAATGGGGTCGAGAGAAGCCCCAGCCATGTAACAATTCATATACATGGTATACTTAGATCCTGCAGAAAGAGTAAACAGATATTGGGCTATTTCGTACAAAGGATTCAAGTAAGGTTAAACTTTATGCCTGCGGAGGGATCAGTGTGTGCAAAACCTTGCCTTGAATGGGATGCTCCAACAGCAACAGTGTCACTTTGCTGCTTCCCTGCACTGAGCTTAGCTCCTGCTCTGGCAGCAGTGCTTGCCATGCAGGAGAGTTGCTGCAAACCCCAGTGCTGGAATGAGCATGATATGAGGTCTCAGCACATCTCTTGTGACTGTGTAGGTGTGGGAGGTTTAACACCCTTTGCCTTTTTCCCCAGGAGAGGATGTGAAAGGTCAAGAAGTTGTCCAGTAACTTCCAAGTGTTCCAGCCTCCCTATGGAAACTCCATCAGTAGGGGCTGATCTGGCCCTAAATGTGTATGTCTACACGTCCTGCTGTAGAACTGCTAAGAAATATTTTACATATTTGCATATTTCTTAACAGTTTCCCAGTTGATGCTTTTTACTCAAATCCAGCTAAGGCCCACTGGCAGATGAGACCAGTGCTGCAGCTGAAGCATTTCTGGTTGCCAGGACCTCACTAGATCCTCAATCAGCAAGGCCAGGAAGGAGGAACCTTGAATGCAGGTGGCTTTTTAATTAGTAGTGCTAAAAACTACTTTCCTCTGGATTTCCTGTTCCCTTAAAAGTAAGCAGTCAATATCTTCTAGCTGAGTATCTCTTCTGGGCTGGGTGATAAACATAAGCAGCAGTAAGAGGATGGAGCTCACACTAAACAGTGAAATGATAAATGTGACTTGCTCCCCATTTTGGAGAAACTGTTATTCAAAAGTACTAAGTCCTAAAGGTTTTCCCATGCCAAATACCTTGGAGCTAGCAAGAAATCTGGTCCTTGAAATATGACAACTAGAGGTGTCTTCTTGCTAAGACTGAAAATGTTGTGCAAACCACTAGATAAAAAGTTATTTTGCTTTCCTTTTTTCAGCTTAACCAAACCGGTTAGTGAAGGGCGGAGATGAAAGTGTTGCCAAAATGCCTTGGCTGCCAAGAGCTTCAGGGTTAGCTATTAAACCCCAGTGGGTGGAACCCGACAGTGTCTGTGGAACTGGGGCAGCAGGGTAGAGCCCTGCTGGGTGACTCACCGTGTCCGGGACTTCTCAGAGATAAATGGGCTGCTGGGCTTTAACTCGGTCTGGGTGCCATGTGCGGTACTGACAGCTTCCTTGTTTCCTCCCTCCTCCACGACCTTTGCCAAAGCCAAATCTGTGTTGTCTAAGAGAATAACATCCTGGTGTTATCAGCTGGGAAAAACCTCAGTGTGGGAAAGTCTAGAGTTTGCTTGGATTAGGCAACCCTATCTGTTGCTAACTGATTTAATCAGAACTCTGTGACAAGCTGTGTAAGGTGGGATAAGGAAGGAAGGAGAAAGGAGATGCATAGAAAAAAAGAAGTTAAGCAGATCTTACTAGGATTTTAGATTTTTTGAATGAGAAATGACTCTCTACTTTTTATGAGTGGGGTCCACTGGAGGGGGCCCCATCTTCCTCCATTTTTGTATAGAAGGAGGAAATGCATTTGTAGTCCCAAAAATGCAGAACTGAGTTCCTTTTGTTCTACAGACTATGCTGGGGGTTTCAGATAGAAGTTCCAGGAGAAGGGTGATTGTGATCACGGCAAATTTTCATTAATACAAGATTGCAGCATTGTTTTTTTGCTGGCCTGTCAGTGGCAGCAGTGGTATGGACATATCCAGTAGTCTCAGTGCATTTTTTGCACATACCTTGCTGCTTTGAATTTGGCACTGAATTTATGATCTCTCCTACAGGTAAAGCTTGTTAGCATCGATGCAGCAGAAATAGCAGATGGAAATTCCTCTCTGGTACTTGGACTAATATGGAATATAATCTTGTTTTTTCAGGTAATAAAATTTGAATACTTTAACCATAAGTAATCAGTCTTCATGGTATCCATCTATTCCAGCTGAATACTGATTTTTAGATTGGTTTTTAATCCTAAAGAACATAATTAATCATGCTAAACCTGAGCTTTCCCCCTCCTAATATACACTAATTTTATACTTGCAGCTGCTTTCATTTTACTTCACTGGACCTATTTTGATGTAAATTGGAGACAATTTAAGCCCTCATTTAACTTGGACCTGAATTAGAGCTTCAGATTACTACTTTCCCTTCTTTCCTGTGCCTTCTCAGGGTTCTGTTCCAGATTCCCTGGATCTGAACCAATGTCCTGGGTATGGTTCCAGGTCACAGTTTATTTTCAATAACCTTTACTGGATTTAGTCCAATGTGGTGGGAAATTCCATTTAGAATCACTGTTCTCTGGAGACTTACTCAACACAGCAAAAATTCACAACTGATATACATGGTCATATGAAAGATCTCAAAGGACCTGGAACTGATAACATGTATTTGAGCCTGAAAATTGATTTATCCCCAGGCTTAGATTAAAACTGCTTCCTAACCTACCCATAGTCTGAAATTACCTTCTAGACAATCCCAAATTCTAATGGACAGAGAGAGATGGAGGGCGGGTTCTGCAACTCTCATAAGACTGTGAGGCCCTTTAATTCTCTTGGTCTGAATTAAAAAATGGCTATAAAGTTAAAAAAATGATCTTAGAGTTGCACTGGGGCTTCTCTCCCTGGCTGAGCTCCTCAGGCTAAACAGTGCTGCACAGAACCACTTTGGCCAGGCAGACCCACAGGCAAAGATGGTGTGACCAGAACCTGTTACCCTGGCAGCAGAGGGCACAGGGGGACCCAAAAGCAGCAGAGGGCACAGGGGGGCCCAAAAGCAGCAGAGGGCACAGGGGGGCCCAAAAGCAGCAGAGGGCACGGCGGGACCCAAAAGCAGCAGAGGGCATGGGGGGACCCAAAAGCAGCAGAGGGCATGGGGGGACCCAAAAGCAGCAGAGTCTCAAATGTAAGTGCTGATCAAGGACAGGAGTGCTGCTGCAAGTCACCATTTCTTGACGAAAAGTATTTCATTCAAGCAATTCCTGTGAAGAGAACAATCTCGGTTAAACTAACTTTTCTTTCAAGGACATGTTTCTTTGCTTTTTGTTTAATTTGTGCAGTTTGGCCTGAACTGGGAGCTTGCCCTTTCTGTTGCCTGGGCTGCTGCTGGCTGTCATGCTTGTAAAATACAAGTTGAGAGTTAAAATGAACAGGTTTATAATTATCACTTAAAATTCAGTTATGGCACTGATTTCTTTAAAGTTTGCATGGAAACAAGGGCACGATGCAGCCAGTGGTAAAGCAGAACACTGTGTATTTCACCTTTTATTACAGATTAAGGAGCTTACAGGCAACCTCAACAGGAACTCCTCCTCCTCCAGCCTGTCCTCTGGGCCCAGTGGTCCAGAATCAGACACATCCCCCAGCACTCCCAGCGTGGAGAGAAACATGTCCATTACAGTGAAGGATCAGCGGAAAGCCATCAGGGCACTTCTAATCTGGGTTCAGAGGAAAACCAGAAAGTAAGCTAACAAACCCTTGGACAAAACAGTGTCTTGCCACCTGCCCCTCTGAAGCTGAGTCTCTTTTCTCTGTCCTGCCCCATGGGTGTTTTACGATGTGCTTCTTCTGCTTTCGAAGTTGGGGAGCACAGGGTCTCTGCAGGGGGGTGTTTCACTATGACCATGTGTTTACAGCAGCCATCTGACCTTGAAGGCCACTGCTGGCTCCACGGTTTGAGTGTTAAATGTTAACTTGCACTAACCTGCTTGGTGTTGTTTAAAACAGAATCATTCTCTACTCCTCAAACCCCAGCTTTCATGCAGTCTCTTTGACATCTTTTGCTGATTAAAGTGTAGGTATAACCAGGGGGTGAACTGAAAAAATAAATTTATTGAAAGACTTTATCAGCAGCCTTTTAAATTAAGCAGTAGCCCAAAGGAAGCTACTCTGTGCACTGCAGAGTGCCTTGAAGGACAGAGCCCCTACCAGAGTCCCTCATTCCTCAGTATTAAAGAGAGGAAGGGGATGAAACTTAAGTCACTTCTCTTGAACTTGTAACATTTGAGTGGATTTCCACTGCACAAGACATCTTTCTCCTCTTTAATAAACAGTGGTTCTTCCACCAAAGCATTTTGTGTAGTAATGCTTTATCCTGGCAGAGTTACTGACAGGTTAAAAAACTGTAGTGTAAGATGTCTCATGCCCATGCAAACGCTTGGAGTGTATTTTACATGTATTGTTATTTGAAGTAGTGACTGGCAGAGAGTTTAAAAGCAGGCATGTGTCAGAGTTACTTATACAGGTTGGTTAGCTGAATATTTGGTGTTTTTGTCTCTGGATTTGTATCTTGCCTTTGAACACAAATTTTCTAGTGTTGAAGACAAAAATTTACATCTTAAATACTTGGTCCTGTGGACGGCATCCTCCCTTGGTTGTCTCCAGTGAAGCTAAGGGTGCTTGTTGAGCAGATAAACTTGCCCCCTGTAGTTCACTGCTGCCAGTGCAGACCATAGAGGAAATACAGTTTTAGTCCAAAATAATGATGTTGTTATTAATAGGTAGCACAAAGAAAGTAAGGACCTGAGAAGTAAAGGCCACAGACTTTTCAGCCCAGTCAAAGAGTGCAAATTGAAAAGGTCTAATAAGAGAAAATTGTTCTTGCAACTGCAGTATTTAAAACATAATAGCATCATTGTAATCCTGTTATCTCATGATCTGTGCAGAATTTTCTATTCTGGGGCTGTATTCCATTGCAAGTTTGATGGCTGTTTTTCCTCCAAACTTTGGGCATCTAACACTCCTGTGGTTTATGCATATGTTGACACCATTTGCATTTGGCAGATTTTCTGCTGTAGAAGGCCAAGTACACAGGAATGTGAATCATTTATGCTTATGTGTTTAAATATTTAAATCTTGGAAGTTTTCCCAAGCTACGGCATTAAAATGCTGGAGAGCAACAGAAACAGGAATCACAGAGACATTTGGTTTTGTGAATGTTAAATGTGGTTGCTGAATTCTTAAGGGCTTTGTTTTTACTAACTACTTCCTACAAGCAGGTTGGTGTCAGCTGTTAGCCACACCAATTCTGTTTGTGAACCCATGTGTTTTCTGAATGTATTTCTAGATGTTGAAATCCAAAAATATCTCAAATATGACAAATGCTACTCAGCAACCTTATGTTTTAACTTTCAGGAGTCTGAAAATGATGATGCCTTTACTTTGGATTTTGTAACAAACCAGCCATGTAAAATGTATGTAATTCTGTTTAGGTATGGCGTTGCAGTCCAAGACTTCACAAGTAGTTGGAGGAGTGGCCTTGCTTTCTTAGCCGTCATAAAAGCCATAGATTGTACTTTGGTAGACATGAAGCATGCACTGGAGAAATCAGCACGAGAAAACCTGGAGGATGCTTTCAGCATAGCACAGAATA
The DNA here is from genome assembly GCA_013400635.1 of Hypocryptadius cinnamomeus. Taxonomy (NCBI): domain Eukaryota; kingdom Metazoa; phylum Chordata; class Aves; order Passeriformes; family Zosteropidae; genus Hypocryptadius; species Hypocryptadius cinnamomeus. Next base: position 8,965 of record VYZP01059638.1, read on the forward strand.
AACTGGGTGTCCCTCGGCTCCTCGAACCAGAAGGTAAACACATCAACTTTGTTGGGTAACACTCAGACTACAATGAATTCATGAATATTGCATTGTGATACGTACCAAAAGTCTCACAGTGATTAGGCTGCTGATGGGATCAATGTGCTGAGCTTTTTGATAAGAAAAATAAAAATGGTCAGTGGCTTGTAATTGTCATATTTGTAAGCTCCTTGAGATCAAAGATCTTACCATGCTATGTACACTGGTCCTGGGTCATGCTTAGATGCTTTGTGACATCTGCCTTCTTAGAGGGCATTAATTGTTGTGCTGAGGGGTGTCTCAGTGCATTCGCACTGTTCTGTAACACCTAGGCTGCAGAGACTAAATGTCACTCCAGGATGAGCTGTATGAGGCTCCTATACCAGGCAAATGGAAAGATACCCATTTGAATGCATCTGCATCTCCCAGTTTTCCTTTTACAGTGCATATATACACACAAGTATTTATAAATGTAAACCCAAGTGTGTATGTGTATATAACATATGTATAAATAGATTTCTAGTCGTTCTTTTTACTGAACTCTGTGAGACTGGCGCTAGGCCTTGGTGTCATGATTGAAAGCACAATTGCACTTTCATCACCTGTTAGAAGATTGGGCCATCGTGCTAAAAATAAACCTCTGTATTGTTGTTCAACAACAGTCAACTGTCTAGTGACAACAGCATAAATGGCAGTATAAAAGTGAATGAAAAAGGAACCCTGATTGGGGTTCAGTGTTTGGAAATAGGAAAAAATGAATGTGAATAGGATATTGAGAACTCTTGTCAAGTGCCATCAGCAGTGAAGAGCATCTCTCTTATCTGTCAGAAAAAAAAGAAGTGTTTGTAGCTGTTATTTCTGTGCCCATAATGGCAGGATAAATGTCTGACAATCTGTTCCTCTGCAAGAGCGTTTCAAAGCTGTGTGTGCTCAAGCCCCTCGCGTCTGTCTCCGCAGATATCATGGTGGAGTCACCCGATGAACAGTCAATTGTGACATATGTGGCACAATTTCTGGAGCACTTCCCAGAGCTGGAAGGGGTATGTGTTTACTGCTGTGTCATGCAATTTCTTTAATTTGCCTTGGTGTACGTAATAAAGTCAGATTTATTTTCTAGGTTTCTTTCTTAGCTATTGAAAATAAACAACAAACTTGGATTTAATTTTTCACATTTTTTGTTAAATCCAGTGAAATGGGCTTTCATTGGTGGTTACTAAAATGCTTTAGGTAGAATTGTGCTTTTATACATTTACATCCAATTGTAACTCTCAGAGGTTAGAATTGGTTTCATAGGAATCTGCTGCTTTGCTATATTGGTTTTAAATAAGGCTGAAGTTTATTCCTTTATCTATAATGATTCATTGGACTTCGAATTTAATTTTTACTTCTATCTTCTCAAGTTTGAGGGCCATGATCAGTCTGAATTTAGCATGTATGAGACACAAGACACCAAAAGCTGAATCTTGTCAATACAACAGTAAAAAGCACTCATTATAAGCATGAAATAAACTGCAGTTTAAGTGACCAGGACTTTGATGCAAAAATAAAGAATTGAGGATTAATCAAGGGTTGACAGTGTCAAGAACTGGCAAAGGCCTTTTGGAGAAACAGGCATTTTCTCTCATTTCTTGACTGAAGGTTACAGTTGGCATGTATTTTGTAGTTGACAAAATTGGTGGGCATTACTAAAGTAATTGGAATTAAAATTATTACAGTAATCTAATAATTATTATTAGATTAGATGAGCAGTAAGATTGGTTGACATTAAGACTTGTTGACATTTTTATAAACAAAATTAAAAACTACCTTTCTTTTAATAGAGTCTGTTGGAAGGAGATATCAATATATTTCACAGTGGATTTATTGGAGTTGTTAGATTTATGTTATTCCCAGGGTTTGGGATTGTGTCAAAAAGCCAAGTCAGTTGTCTCCACAGGTGCAGCAGGGAGAGATAAACACATTAACAATTGAGGAGTAGGCTTGTCTGCATTCTGATCTTCCTGTACAACTGCCTTCTTGACATTGAGCTTTGTTCAAGGCACTTGACTTGCCAAATTATTTTTCCTACTTTCAAAATAAGTGAGTCATTAATTGGCCATTCATAAGGTAATGGACTGAAAGACTAGGTATTTATTCTTTCCATTGTGTTTGGGAAATGTAAATTGGTATCTGAACTAGGATTTGTCTTCTCATGGTGCATCATCACTTACAGGAAGACTTTACAGATCCTGACAAGGAGCTTCCAATTGAGTCCACATATGTCCACATCAAAGACACACCATCAGAGAAGGAAAGCAAAATCTTGATTTTAAGTGAAAATGAAGAAAACATGTATACTGTTAATCATGAGAGGAGTCATCCAGCTCCTCCAAAGGTCCATATTCATGATATCCCTGAGAGAATCCCATTAGAAACCACTTCTGAAAATTGTAATGGGAAACTGAGTCAAGTGTCAGGTGATTTACAGGGAATATCTGAAGAGGAGCCTCAAAGGCCTACCTCATTGAAAATTACAGGACCTGTCAGTTTTGAATCCAATTCCTCCTGGGAAGTTCTAAATGATAAACTCATGTCAGGTGAAGAGAGCATCTCTGATGATCCACTGAAACAAAATGATGACCTTTCTCCAGCTGTTCCGACAGATCAGAAAAATTCTGTTGACTCTTTTGAAGAATACTCTGAAGAATTAACTAAGGAAACCCCTACTGAATATGACAATGAAACCAAGAGCCTTTCAGCCAATACTTCCTCTTTGAGTCCATTATCCTGGACTTCAGGTATACTTACAGATGATTCTATTAATAAAGTTGAAGAGAGCAAACCCCAGTCTTCAATTCTTTTACCAGAAGATACATCAAAACAAGAAGATACACAGAAGTACGTTCTCCACCTTCTAAATGAGGAAATACAGACACTTCCACAAGATGAACATACAAAGGAATCACCTGTCCTTGAGACAATAGAAACAAACCCTTGTTCACTGAATGGTTCTAATCTCAAAAGCCAAGAACTATCTACACAGCATGAAACATCTGATGACTCTCTCTCAGATATACCTAAAACTCCAGAGGACCTGGACAGCTGTGATGAAGTTGAATCTGCAGCTGAAGTGCTACCCAGTTCTTCAAAAGTGTCTGTGATACCCCATGATCTCTTTTATTATCCACATTATAATGTTCCCATATCAGCAGTTCTGAATGCTTACCTCGAGCCTTGTATCGAAGGTTATGACACAGGAAATGAAAAAGCTTCTTCTGAAACAGTAACAGATGTTTTACATGACAAGAACTTACCAGAACAGGACCACAAGGAAGATGCTCCAGAGCCAGACTTGGAGAATAAGCTAAGTACCCCTCCATCAGAAACAGATACTGAGAACAGTGAGGAGGAAACTACAAAAACAAGCAGTCACGTGAATTCTTCTGATGAAAAAGAAGTGCCATTACTAGCTGAAGAGTCAGAAATAGAAGAAGATGGCAATAAGGCCACCGACCATGAAGATTCCACTATTCCACAACATCCTGAGGTATTTTATTTTATTACCACCATTTCTTTGTGTATATGTGTGGACGTAGTATCAGATCCCAGTGGTTTTCATTTGCTTTCATTTTGCGATGTTTGGGAGAAATACTTAAAATGTACTTGGTCTCCTGTTCCATTACACTGTTTGCCACAGCCCCCTACTGGAATGAATGGAATTGCAGATCCCTGAGAAGATCTGAGGGAGATCAGATCTTAAAGAGAAAATTAAGTCCTAATAAAAATCAGGACTTAATTAAAAGAGAAAATAAGTCCTAATACTAATGGCACTGCAAAAATGTGAATTTATATTATGTTTTAAAATAATTGAGGCTTCTGTAATCCCTAAGCATAAAAGATTACCTTAAAGTACAGCAAAAAATGTGCCTTTTTATTATGTTTTAAGATAGTTAGAGGTTTCTGTAGAATCCTTAGGTATAACAGATTACCAGAGAGGGTATTTCTAATAATCTGTAATGAGATTAACAGAAATTAGTATTGCATCTAAAGAAAGGATACAGGCAATGATAATTTTGTCTCAATCTAAGTAAGTTTGCCTACAAAAACTTAGAAAAATGATTTGAGTAGGATACGTTACATGGGTGAAAAGAAGGCTTCTCTGCACTGGAGGAGAAAGAAATGGGTACTTTGGGGTATTTGGGGTATTTGGTGTAGGCAGTTTGCTCCTGCATCTCTTCTTGCAGACACCAGTTTTGAAGTGTCTTACATGTTTTCCAGCACAGTAATTTTTGACAGTGTTTTTCAGGAATGAGTGTCCATTTAATGCTGCTCTACACGTTGCTTAGACATGTTGCTTGAACATGTTTTGGTCCTGACTCTGACTACAGAAATGGAGTCAGTTTGCTGTTAACTTGAAGGACTAATTGGGGGTAGATTTTAAAAAGTCTAGTGGATTGCTTCAAAGAGCCATGTCATGTCATGACTTTCTTAATAGAAAGATCTGACTTTCCAACTGTATGTATGTATGTATGTATGTATGCATGTATGATTGTTGAACTGATGATTCCATGTATCACAAAAGATTTTCAAGAAATTCATTGCTTTTTTATTGTCTTCAGTGAGACTTTCAGTTTCATACTATCTGCAATTGAGTGTCTGAGTAGGCTGCACCACTAAGATATTTGGAAGGGTGGGGAATCAGTCATGTTGTCTAAAGCAAAACATTTCCTAATTTCAACAGGCCATAGTAGAAAATCTAGAGGAGTTACCAATAGCCATAAAGACTCCAGAAGAAAATAGTAATACAGAGGAGGAGGAGAAGAATATGATTGAAGAAGATTTGCAGATCTCAGAAGTTGCCACTGATACTCTATCACAAGATGACCTGGAAGAAAATGCTGAATTCCAGGAATTTACCAGGTATTCCACATTAACTTTGTCTTAAATACACCTGAGTGGTCTTTTGAAATTGCCCTGTCCATTGGATGTTTGTTGTAGTCTTGTTTTAGGGAGAAGTATTAAGATTCATTGGCTTCTTCCTGTTTTTCTCTTAAATATGTTGAGTGATTCAGTGGGACTTGATTTGACTGTGCTACAAAATTTGCCACACAAAACCCAAGTGGAAGCCCAGTGCATTTTGAACATGGAAGTGTTATAACTGCTTTCCTAACAGAGAGAGTATTTTGTAGTGTAGATGAAATGGTCCGTGTGCATTGTTGACACTGTGTAAAAGCATGACACTGATTGATTTCAGAAGATACTTTTTGGACGTTTTTTATGATTATAAACAAGTAAATCAGGTGTTGGAGAGAAAATAAGATGAAGAACTCATGGGTCAAGGTAAAGGCATTTTAGTGAAAAGGCAAAGGCCGTGTGTGGAAGCAAATTAGAAGAAGAAAAAAAAAAATTATTTATTCTCTATTTCCCATCAGCACAGCAGTGTCCAGCCACTTCCTGAGGAGCAGGGTGTAGTGGTTGCTTCAGAAGACAGATATAAGAACAAGTGTGTGTGTGGGTATCACTGCTCTTTGGTCAGTTTGGGTCAGCTCTCCTGGCTGGGTCCCCTCCAAGCCTCTTGCCCAGCTCACTGCTCTCGGGAAATTTAACTGCAGTCCAGGCAGAGCCAGTACAGAGACACTCAGCTAATTTTGCTTCATTTACTTCTGATTTTTCTTATGTTCTAATTCATTCTTAGGTAGTCTATTTTAGTGGGACATGAACTGTAATTTGTTGATTATTATTATTATCACTGGAGCACTCTAATGAATTTGAGAGTTTGCTTAGAAAAACCTGTTGTCCACTTCAAGCTTACTGTTCCCTGTCAGTCCATTTTTTTAATATCAAAGGCCATAAAACTTGGATGTACTCTCAGTTAAATGTCAGTGATGTCAAAGGTGCAAAAATTCTCTCAGATACAATTTTTCAGAAATGATTCCTTTATGAGAATATGAATTTTTTATTGTGGGTCAGATTTTCCCAAAGCCATTTTTATCATGTTACTGATAAATTCCAGTCCATATTCTAATACATGCAGCAATGCATATTTGTGGTTTTGTGTAGCTTAAACCTGTCACGTCCATTTGCAGTGTCTCTTTTAAACTTAACTTTATGAATTTAAAAACTTTGCTTTTACATACAGAAGCAGTGACAGTGATGCCAACATTCATCTCCGAAAAAGGTTTTCTCGTAATGCTTCTGAGGAGGTAAGTGTGGACATTTATTTATTGCTGTTTCTCTGGTTCTCTCAAACTCCAGAAGTTCACACACTGTAAAAAGGCCTCTAACAGTATGAAAGTCTTGTGACTTCTAATAATGTGAGTGTAAAACCAGGCATAGTTGCAAAGCAGTGTTCAGTGAAAGGGAGATTTCACACAGATGCTTTAGTTTTGCAATACTATCAGAGCTACTAAAAATACATATGAACGAGAAAAATTTTATTCAACTGCTGAAAGCAGGTGAAAGCAAAAAAATCTTATTTCACAATTTTTTTCCTTTTCTGTGTGTGCACCAGACTGCAGTGCTGGATGTGCTGATGGAAAATATGTTTATAAGCACACTTTCACTCTATTTGAACAAACATTAGACACAATTTTCATAAAATACACAATAACTGCCTTTGTGAGATGCTGAATTTTATT
>VYZP01059651.1:3255-15930 GCA_013400635.1 Hypocryptadius cinnamomeus
GTGTACATAATTTTCACTGAACTAGATTTTTATAGACACTTGCCTCAGTTTTTTTTTTGTTTTAAAACTAAGAATGTTCTATTATGTATAATGGGTCATGCCACGTACCCTGTACTAATTTTTTTGCACTTCTTTTCTGTTACTATGTTCTTTTTACAGTGGGATAGGGCATGAGAAAGGTGAGGAAAGACTGTTTAATGAAATACTATTGTGGGGCTGAATTTATGATGTGTACAAGTATATTCCTTCCATTCTTACCCACAAAAATCAGAAGCTAACACCAGCTAGGCTTTTTCTGAATATATGGCACAGAGTCAGTCTGCTATGTGTGCACACTTGGACTCTGAGGCTTTCCATAATTTATATGCTTATTGCAGCTTCTATTTTTCTTGCAGCGTATCCATACCGGATGGTAAAAAAGTGAATTGTGGTTCTTTGTTTGTAGACTAATAATTGGAGAAAAAATGATATAAGGCAAGCTTAGAAACCTTTTTTGCTAATGTCCGTAACTTGAGAGTAATACAAATTTTGAAAGGCCTTTTAATTTGATGATGAATTAAACAATTCCACTTTTTGTTACTTGTAAGACTGTCCTGAGATGAAAACAACCATAAGAACTCATAAACTATTACTGGTCAAGCCTGGGCTTCTGACTTCTGTGTAAACCTATCTCTAATTGGAATGGCCTGCACTATTTTGTTATACAAATTGCAAATGACTTAATATTTTATTTATGGCTCGCTTTTGGCATGAAAAATTGTAATTCTACTAGAAAAAAAATACAAAGTTGTATTTTTTATTCTTTTTAAGCATTCTTTCTACCCCCATCACTCCCTTTCATACCTCAACATGGTCTATGTGCTAAGTCTTGAGACAGTCTTTGCTCTGAGAACACATTTTGGGTACTCTTCGTTTTGTATTCAAAGATAACTATGGGATATTTTAGAGCTGTTTTATAGTAATTCAGTCTTTTTTCATGGAGTATAAAAGGGCCAAAAGAGGTGTCAGCATGATACCGGGGCAGAGCAAGGATTAAACTAGCAAATTCTTTCACAGTCTATTTTAGCCACTAGTGAAAAAATGTCTTTTACAGAGCCTGATTTGCAGATCAGGTAGTCATTGATTAGCATTTTCCCCCTTTCAAGTTTGATGTGATAGCATTAAAAAGGAAGAAATGCAGCTTTGCTTCTTGCAAATAGATTGAACACTAGTTACTGGAAGATGGTGGAAAAGTTATTACTTTCTGCTGTGCTATTATACTAATAAATATGTTTCTTATGTTCTGTTAATCATTTTATGACATTATGACATTACATTAAAAGATGATAGTGTTGCAATCCAATAAATAAATATTTAAATATGTCTTTCTAAATGCTCACAAGACTGTTCACAATAGCATCAGAACGCCTTGCAAAGGCTGTTTCACGTGAAGACAATTAAGCGGGTAATTATTTTCAGCTTTGTCAAAATAAACTGCAATTTGGAATCTCTGTAAGCTTATTAGCAACTCATCATATTTTTCATTTGAAGCTCTGTTTGTCTGGCATTTTTTCCTTTACTCATTGATGTTTGCAGCTACTGCTGGGCTTGCCTCACTCAGTTCAAGACAAAACTCCTATTAGAGTGAAACTGATGGACTCTTGAAACATGTAAATTCATTTCTCTGTTGGGTAGTCTAGAATGTCTAGAATGAGGAGCTATATACTGCACCTGATATTAGTCTGCTCATCCCACAGATGAAAATATGATAGTGAGTGCTTATCAAGGTCAGATTTTTGTTAGACTTCCATTTTATTTTGTCCTTATATCAGTCCTTATTCTCAAGTTGTATGAAAGTGTTCCGTTTTATGTAGAAAGCCTTTAAGCAGAGGTTTTCAAATCAGTGCTGTTAAAGAGGTGAAGGAGAAGGGCATCAGGCTTACTGTGAAATACCATAAGATATATTACTGAAAAATTCTGCTGAAAGTAGATAGTAATTAGAAATTAGTGTCTTCATCTGCAGGTTAAAGATGTGGGGTTATTGTAGTACAGCACTGCAGTTCTATGGCTGAAAACCAAACAGCGCAAATTCAAAGTAGCTACAGAAGGTGAGCTCTTCAATGATCTAACAAGATCTAGTAACCACAATAGCTCTTGGTTGACCTAAACCAAATACTAAACCAAATAGGCCTTAATGACATTTTTTCCCCTACTCCCACCCCTGTTACCCTCACTTTTACTATAATGAGGAGAAGAAAAGAGGTGAAATTGGACCTGAAATTTATGGTCTAACATTTATCTCATAAAATGCTTGGTAAAAAGTTAAACAATGTGTGTTTTAGGTTTTTTGTTTGGTTGGTTGGGTTTTGTTGTTGTCATTGTTGTTGTTGTTGTTTTGGAAGAAGACAATGTTTGCTTTTCCTAGTATTTAAAAGAAGCAATAATATCTATTCTTGCATTCCCCATAACCTCTACCTGTAAGGCATTCTGAAAGGTGAAGAAACACATTGCATCCTTTACAAATTGAAGAGACCTCTCAACATGGGAAATGGGATACTGTCTCTTTTCTCTAATCTGTAAAGCAGCAATCCAAAGCAGGATTTTATTTGTAAAGATCAGGAATATTTATGGACTTCTGGAAATGACACAATGCAATTTGTACATTAATAGTAATAGTGAGCTAATTATCTCAGTGATATGTGTTGTGTTTTTTCTACTGGTTATGCGAAGAAAGGGCTACTTTTTTCAGGGCATGGGCTCACTCCTTTTTTCTGGCATTATTTTATGCTCTAAGAAAAGTATTAAACTCTCAGCTTAAGCTCCTTCCTCTCACTACTAAAGCTCAGGTTGCTAGTTCCATTCTCCTTATCTCCTTTCATTTGATGTAAAGGAAAAGGAGAATGGGGACGCAGAGTAAAGACTTGCTCACTGAGCTAGGGTGGCTCTAAGCCAGGTCAGGGGACAAGAGCAGGTGACAATGACTTCAGAGATTGTTTTGCTCTTCTGTCTCATCTTTCCTCTATTCACAACTGGAGCTAAATGTATCTGAATGTAATGTCAGTTGGGTGCAATATATTCAAATTTTCATAAACATTTGTGTTATTGCATTTTCTTTTAAGTAGGATTTCCACATTTCAAATGATTACTATTAAAAGGCGAGTGAATTTCAAAAGGTGCCCTCTGATCAGTTGAGGAAGGTATGCAATTAATGCAGCATGTGTGTAGCAGAAGCGACAGGAACGAAATCAGAAAAGGTGCAGAAGCTGTTAGGTATTCAGAACTTGTCACGAATCTTAAAGTATTCAACAGTTTTCAATGATCAAAAAACCACACTTTATTTATAAGCATAAATGAAAGAACTATCACTGTAGCATGAAGGCAACACTGCATAACTCGTTGCTATGCTGTGATAAGAAGCCCCCCAGCATTCTGGGGGATTTTTAAATTAACAGCCTGTCTGCTGCTAAATGTTCAAAGTATACCCATCTGATGAGTAGATCTGTAATAATATACCACTGATCATATAACAATGGGTGATGTCAATATAGTGGTGCAGTTAGTAGTTTAAAAAAAGCTACCAGCTGTCAATTGCTTTATTTAAATTTTCTAGCTTTTATAATTCTGTTTAAACCTCCTAGAAACACAGTAATTAGTTTAGTTTTCTGCTTTTTTCTCTTATTCGTCAGACTGTTCTCTCTCAGATCCTTCTAACTCATGGTGTAACTGAATTTAACATAATTTTACATCTTAAGCATCTTGTACATCATTTGCACAGAGAACTCACTGGTCTTGGAAAGACTTTTGGAAAAAAAGCAAAACTTTTAAAATAAATAAATTGTTAAGCTCCTACTCATTGCTTTCTTGGTTATTCAGAAAGAGGTTCTATTTGTAAATTAATCTTAAATAATTCAGCAAAATCTTAAAGGACAAGAATTTACATTATAGTGCTAAGACTGCTAAATCTTTAAGAATACACTGTAGATGAAGTTGTAAAACATTAATTTATTCTAGAGCAAATGTCTGTTCAGGATTCTCATTAAAGACTTTGGGTTTTTTTTGAGGTGATGACCTTCCCAGGATTGCAGTACTGCAATGAATTTAACTGGGGAAAGAATTTTCTTTAGTACTTCAAGAATAACAGATTTTTCATATTGAAGTTCAATAATTCTGGTTGTTGCTGCTGTATGAATAATCTAGTGCAGGGTAACAGGCTTCTCATTGAAACTTATTGACTTCACAAGAAAGGTCATATGGGTCATGTTTCTATGGAAGGATCTCACTTCTCCTGGAACTATCCTAACACAATTCAAATTTTCCTCCTTTAACTGTTTCAAACTCCTTTTAGAAAGCTTTGACTGCATCCAGTCTCACTTAGGTTTTTTCATTCTTATGCCACTTATGATCTTAGCCTAATTAAACCTTACTCTTTGGTTACATGGATCTCCTTGTGGTAGGTCCTAAGATAAATTTCCTCTTGGAAACTTTTTCATCTGCATTTGTGTTCCTCATGAATGCCTGCTGGCATTCATAATCAAAATAATGCCTGGCAGAACCAGAAATGAGCCTGTTTTGAGCACCGCATGCTTCCCTCAAAAGAAAAGAACTATTCAAACTTAGTTTTATGAATCTACTTCTAAAGACACTTTGGCTCCCTTTGGAAGTTTAAGACTTTCAGAATATGGGAGATATTATGCCAAAACGTCTGGTTTTCCTATGCCAAATATAACTACCCAAGAAATCACTTCTGTTATTACTGCTTGAATAGTTCTAAGTGTTCTCTACACACCAGTGAAACAGATTGGAATATTTGTTTTGAAGAAAGCATGGCAGTGGATAGTGGCTTGCAATATAGGAGCCTTAGAGTTGGGTATCTGGTCTTTCTTGCTCAAAGCCATGATCTGCTCTGCACAACAGACTAGCACATAGGTCTCTGCCATCCTTGATCCTAACTCCATGAGGCTTTCTGTCCAGCACCACAGGGATGGGCCGGCTGCTGCCGGTGGCACATTTGGCACAGAAGGAATCTCACAGGCTGGGGTGCAATTCCCTGCCCCCATCAGGGAGCAAGGCCAGCCAAGGAGCAGCAGCTGGGGTCAGTCAAGAGTCTGCATTGCCAGGCCCATACTGGAGATTTACTAGGATCTTGCTTCTAGCACTTAACAGCAGGTCTATTTTACCATAAGATTTGATTAAGAACATGAAAGGCTTTGTGTCCATTGGCTGAAGTACTTCAGATTTCCTTTTCCATGTTAAGGTCATGGACTCACTTTTCTTATTTGCATGGTCCTCTGCATTTACGGAACATTAATTCAGGTTCTTGAAAAACAAGACCTTTTTTTACCATCTCTAATTTTTTCCATCCCATAGTCCAAAGAAGATTTGAACCTTAGCTTCAATGTTCTCAAAACACTAAATTGTAATGGGAGTAACTTCTGCACCTACTTTCCGAAGTTCCTCTGAATCTCTAGGTGTTCAACTTGACAGGAAGTGATAAGTTGCCAGTCTTAGATTGCTTGAGTCTAACAATTCTTTCAAGAACAGGACTGTAAGTTGACTACACAGGATGCCCACTGACCTGCAACAAGAAGTGACAAATAATGTGACTGAGGACTTCAAAGATGGTGTCTGTTTCCAGGATGGCAATAAGATGTTAATCTCCACATAGATGATCATGAGTATCTTTCAAACCTTTCAGAATACTTTACATTAAGTTTAGTCTAAATCCAGAAGGCAGCAAACTATACTTTCATGCGCACTGAGATTAATTTTCTTAGTTATGTGTAATGATAAGCATTAGATTTATATCAAGAAATATACCTTTGACTGTTTTTGTGTTTGTTTTCGTGTTCTCGGTAACATGAGTTCTAGGAGTAAGTAATACATTTTCAATAAATTTGGCTTAGAAAATATGCATTTTTTTGGATAAAGATTTATGATGAACTGAGATAAGCTTTCTTTTTGGAGATGATATAAATGTTTTTCTAGTTCCTTTTTAACTCCACCAAAATCAGCAAAATTTTTGTTATTTTCTTCTGTGTTTCAGTACAAAGTTTTCTTCAATAAATTTTTTTCATAACTTGAGTATTTTTTTTCCAGAAAGCCATTTAAGTTTCAGAAGCAAAGTCAAATGAAGTTCTCTGAAATCATGGAAGCAAAGTGCTACAATTTGATAGAGTTATGCTCCACTGTAATGAGATTTCAATTCAGTATCCTATCCTAAGACAGAGGCAGTATTTGAAAAATGAGCTTTCCTGGAATGTGAATATTTCTCATTGAATAGTAGTTATGAGATCAGAGACCATTTAATGTTCTTTTTTGTTTATTTTGCAATTTAATTGCACCCTGAACTAGAAAGTTCTGAATGCCAAGTGGTTTTGTTTGCTTCTGAAGACTTGTAGGTATGGCACTCCTAAGCATTAGCTGACAAAAAAAAAGTGTTCAGTGGAATTGCTCTTTACTTTCATTGTGATGTCAAAGTATCTATACATATATATATACAGACACAAATATATGTATATATATATGCCTGTAATATATATGCTTGCAAATCCACATGTAAGAAAAACTACTTTTTTATATGCTTCAGGGATTTATATCTAGCATGGTTGACAGATATTTTGCATTCTGTTTTCTGCTAAATGGACCCATGGTATCCATTCTTGATTCATTCTGTTGAGATTATGATCAAAAAGAGAATTACTAGAAATTAATTTTATATCAAAACAATGAAGAAATACACATATAGAATAAATTGGTACATGGCTTTTTCCTTAGCCCTTATTGAACAGTCTGAGAGAAAAGTGATATGAAATAAAACATTCCTATGTATCCATTTCACACCATTTGCTGTTGTGCACTTTGTACCTCTTAAATGTGAAAACATAGAACAGATGTCTTATGAATTATGTATATTTCATAACAGAAGACAATTGTCACATGTATTTTGGTGCTGAATAATTCATAGATAATCTGCTACATCTGCGGAGGGACGGATCCACTCCTTATTGTAAGAGACGCTTGGACAATGACATGACCCAGCAATGTGCACTCCCATCCCAGAAAGCCAGTCATGTCCTGGGCTGCATCCAAAGCAGTGTGACCAGCAGGACCAGGGAGGAGATTCTGCCGCTCTGCTCTGCCCTGCTCTGCCCTGCTCTGCTCTGGTGAGAGCCCACCTGCAATGAAGAATCCAGCTCTGGGGGCCCCAGCACAGGAAGGATAAGGAGCTGTTGGAGTGAGTCCAGAGGAAGCCACCAAGATGATGGGAGGGATGAAACACCTCTCCTGTGATGACAGGCTAAGAGTTGGAGCTGTTCAGCCTGGAGGAGAGGAGGCTCCAAGGAGACCTTATGGCAGCCTTCCAGTACCTAAAGGGCACCTGGAAGAGAGTTGGAGAGGGACTTTTTACAAGGACATTTAAAGATAGGACAACAGGTAATGGCTTTAGACTGGAAAAGATTAGATATTAGAAAGAAATTCTTTACAGTAAGGGTGGTGAGACACTGCAAAGCGCTCCCAGAGGAGCTATGGATGCACCACCCCTGGAAATGTTCTGGTTGGATGGGGCTCCTCAGCAGCCTGATGGAGGGGGAGGAGGGTTGGAACTAGACGATCTTTAAGGTCCCTTCCAATCCAAACCATTCTTCATTTCTGTGACCCTGCAAAGAAAGAAAGAAACTGAACCCAGAAGCACAAGTTGATTTTGATGCACCCTTGAGGTATTTCAGGCATCAAGCCTACTAAGGATTTCTGCTGTCAGAAGTTTCTGGGATGAGTAAATCTCTCTAATAAAAACTTCAGGCATTTCTTGTGCTATGTGCTAGCATAGGGAATTTTCATAGGCTTTTTTGGAAAGAAACACCACTTTGGGAAATATAGTATGGTGAAACATATCAAACTCTTACGTTTAAAGAAGAACCATTATATACTTTCATTTCTGGGTGTAATATGCTCAATAGATATCAAAATAAGGTTAAAAACTCACACCACAAATGCCAAGAGAGCATTTCCATCAGTAATTTGGAAAAAAGCCTGGTAGGATACTTGAAACATATTTGAAATTATATTTGTCAAGCAAAGGATAATTTGAAATTGTCAGAAGATTCCAATGGGACCAAGAGAAGAAACCTCCAATGTAAAGGTAATATATTTTTTTAAAAATCAGGAATTAGTAGTTTATTAGAAATTAAATGTTAGTATGTTGATAAATATTTTATACAGCATTTAATATGTGTCTAAAAAGTATCAAATAGAATATTATGAATTGAAGGCATCTTTAGATGATCAAAAATAATTCTCACCTGAAATGAAGAACTCACTTAAATGATTTTGTGTGCATGAATTTTATTACATTGGCAATCTTTTCTCCTTCTAAGTAAAATGGGACAGTTTAATTCTCTAGACGTTAGTCACATTTAACATCTTTTTTACTTAGCAGTGGAGACAGCTGATGTTGTGCTTTGGCATGCAGTAACTTCATTATAAGACATGGAATTAACAAAAAAAAAAAGAAAATGCAGTCAGACAAGACTTGTTTTATTCAGTATTTGTCTCTAAGTATATTGGAAAGAATTAGACACACAAACAAGTTGAATGCTAGGAATTAAATAAAAATGAAATATATTTTCTGCAGAATGTAGCTTGCAATGCAAAATGTACAGCAATAAATTATCAGAATAATTAACTAATTTATAGTGTGCATTTTTTTCAAGCATAGAAAAGATGGTAAAGCAAGGTATTAACTGAAGATGAATATTGGCTTTTCAGACAGTGACTGGCATGTATAGTAAAGGCAATTTCTTTCCATTACATAGAAAATTTCATCACATACAATTTTTGGTTACAAAATGGGACAAGAATTTGCTTACAAATATGAGAAGCAAATCATTCAGTTGCCAGCAATTTGAAAAATTTAGAGGAGTTCATTAAAATTTTGACATGCAGTAAAATCAAAAATGGTTTGAAATAAAAATGGCTTAGATTCTAAAAAACTGGGTACAGTGGTTTCATATATTGAAATGTGTTTCTATTGGGTTTTTTTTCTCTTTCAAACCAAGCTTTGCTTCCTATCTGATTTCCAATACCAAGTGTGCCAGTACCATTCTACTAGTAACTCCTATTACCCTTCTAGACTGAAACGTAAAAGCTTCTGAATTTTACCAGTAATTTGCCAAGGCAGAAACTACATTAAATAGAGGCACAATTTCATTAAATTAATTGCAAATAACTGTAGGAGAAACCATCTATATAAGCAGAATTCTTCTGTTTTGTGTCTTGCAGACACTGAGTGTCCACAATCCTCCTGTTTTAGCGAGAAAAACTTGAACCAGGTGCAAGATCCTCTTTAACAGTAGATCAAGCTCTTATTTAAAAAACAATGACGAGCAACTGATAGCAAAATGAGGTCGTTGAGGTTCAGGGACCACAATTACTCATATATATATCCTTCCTCCATTCTCCAAGTCTGATCCAAAGCTGAGAAAGAAGAGGATGTAGAGAGGATAAATGAAACAAATCCACTTAAGATGATAGAATATTTGTGGGACAAATCTAAATCCTTTAGCATTACTGTGTTGGGATTTGTATTATCCCTGACAACTGTAGCTGGATGGAAGCCAAATCAAACTAAAATTAAGTTGAATGTTTCAAAGAAAAAATTAGCTGCTATATACATTGTGGGAAGTAGCTGTCAAAACAACAAATATAAGCACAGAACAGATATGAAATTTGACAAATCAAACAGTGAGATGGTATAAAGTAGTTGGGATGTGTGTTAAAGATCCCAGTTTTAAACCAGCTTAAAATGAAACCTCTGAAAAGAAAATATTTCTTAAAGAGAAAAAACAAAAATCCCTTGAAATTATTAGATCAAGTATAAAATATCTCTCAAATTTTGACCCAGTGTTCAAGAATTCAATATTCTGCAAAATGATTTTTGTTCCTGAAAACTTCTGGGCACTTTGTTTTAATAAGCAAAAATATTTATGATCCTAAATGACTGCTGTTAATGACTTTATTATGGCTGAGACAAAAATCATCTATGTCACACTGAAGGCTATTTTTACTTTTTGACAAGTTTCTATGCCAAATTCATAGAAGACTCTTTTTATTTGTCTAATGGTTAGAGATGCATCCAACAAATTGAAAAATTGTGTCTTAAACAGATTTAAAGTGTTTAAAATCCTGCTTCTGAGGTTTGTAAACAATGAGGTCTGTACACCCAGTGGAAGGGGAAAATATCCCATATCTCCTGTTCCACATCTGCAAACGTGGTACTAAGAATTCAAAATTCATTAGGAAAAAGTGGTTTTTTTCTTAATGTATAAATTAATTCTGTTGTATTCCAGTTTTGCTATTACTTCTTGCTCTTTTACTGAGTACCACTGAGAAGACACTGTCCCTTGTCTTCTTTACTGCCACCTGTCAGATATGATTAAATTTCACCTGGAACCTTCTTGTCTTCAGGCTGAGCAGTCTCATCTCTCTCAGCCTCTCTTCATATGACAGATGCTCCTATCCCTTAAACATCTTCACAGCTCTTCTGGCAAATTCATGTTTTTCTTTTTTGTGTGGAGCCCAGAATGGGCCTCCAGATGTGCCTCATCAACATTGAGTGGAGGGCAAGAATCACCTCCCTCTACTTGGTGGTAGTGGTCTTCCTAAGGACACCTCTGGGATGCAGCTGCCTTTCTTTGCCACAAGGGCACATTGCTGGCTCAAATTCACCTTGTCCAACAGGACTTCCGGGGTTCTTTCTGCAACATGGGATTTCACTTCAGTGGGAGATTCAAGCCCTTAAGTATTTCAAAACTTGTCATAATTGAATTTTGCATACTTTTCAGTACATTATTAGGCTCCTTTGCTCTTCACTTGGAAATATTTTATTAAAACGTTGCTTATTTTAATGGAGAATATCTCTACTGAGTTATAAAACTAAATATAGTCTCCAAGATTTTTAAGAAATTGACAATTTCCCTGAAAAATAATGTCCTTTACATTAATCTGAACTCCTAATGAACTTACGAAGTACAATATTATCCTCTCATTCATAGTAAGCCCATTCCAGATATTTCTTTCTTTCAGGAATAAAAGTCAAATTATACCAAAGAAGGAGAGCACTTGAACTCTTAAGAGAAATGATACCTGCACTTACAAACTTGTTTCTTTTTTTTAGAGTACTAAATAGATACTTAATATCTAAAATATTATACCTAATATCTATGTTAAGATAAATGTTTAATTAAATTAAATTAATAACGCACAATAAAACATAATAATTTCCAAATAACAAATTTTCATGAACTCAAATGGAAATATATTTTTACATTAATGGAAATGCATTTTTATACATTAATATTTTAGTGTATAATAATGGTTTAGTACTACTAATCCTGATTTGATTATCAGGAACTTAAAAGGAAAACAAGTTGTAACTATGATTCCAGCTGGGAAAATAACATTCCCTTAATTTCTATTTTGTTGGCAATAATTAGCTGCTTTGAACAGATATTAAATAAATGCTTCATTTATGCTGAAGCTTAAGTCTAGCAATATACACATTATTTTGTTTCTAGCTATACATTAATATATCTTCATTTTCAAAAATTATAAAACCCAGTGACATTTAGCTAGTAGATTCAAAAATATAAAGTTAGAAAAACATTGTTTCTGCTTAGTGCAGATGTTCTCCCTGTGTAGTACCTGTAGCACTACATCTGGCAATTCTGGTATTCTGGAGTGAGATTTAAATGCTGCATTTGTAGGGACTATAATGTGAAAAAAACCCACAGTATGGAGCAGACACTAGAAAGAGACGTGCTTGTTTTGCGCTGCATTTTTTCTGTTTGTTCTAATTTACAAATTAGAGGAAGGATTGTCAGACTGTTACAGGTTTTCCTGCTAGTTTTGCAGCTTTCTGAAAAGAATCCTTATATTCTATTTCATTTTATACCATTGTGGTGGTTTTGTAGAGGCTGGTAGAAGGCTGTGTTTTTGATTTGTGATGAACATAGGGTTGATGATATAGAGATCTTTTTCTTTTATTGCTGAGCAGTGCTTGCACATTTTTCTGCTTTTTCATGCTGCCACACTGGCAAGGAGGCTTTGGGTGCATGGGAAGTTGAGAAGACACACAGCTGACATCAACTGCCCAAAGGGATATTCCAGACCAGATGACATCATGTTCAGTGTATAAAGCAGGAGGAAGAGGGAACATTAGGAGTGATGGCATTTGGTGCTGTCTTCCCAAGTCACTGATACTCACGATGTTTGCCTGGAGATGGCTGAACACCTGCCTGCCCATGGGAAGCAGTGAATGAATTCCTTGTTTTACTCTGCTTGCATGTGTGGCTTTTGCTTTCCCTATTAAGCTGGTTTTATCTCAACCCATGAGTGTTCTAGCTTTTAACCTTCTGATTCTCTCCTCGATTCCACTGGTGGGGGAGTGAGTGAGAGAATGCATGGTGCAGATGCAGAGAACCTGCTCTGGTCCAGCCCAGCCTACTGTCTCTAAGGCTCTTCCTTAAAAGGGTCAAAACCAGAAATTAACAATGAGGTAGGAGCATTGGCTCTCAGCCATAGTATCCTAAGGGGTACTCCTGGCTAGTACTGGAAGAAGAGGAATGCTAGTAGAGAAAGCAAACAAAACCAGAGAAATGCATCTCCCAAATCCAGCTGAAGGCAGGGTAAAGTGGGGGG
>VYZP01059671.1:1536-29521 GCA_013400635.1 Hypocryptadius cinnamomeus
CCTCCCTTCTCCACTGACCTTGGTATCCACAGAATTCTTTCTCTTACACAATCCCATTACTATCTTCTCTGTCCATAGCTTCCTTCTGTGCAATAACTTTATTTCATTCTTAAACCTGCTATCCTATTGGTGCTGCCACTGTCGCTGATGGGCTCAGCATAGCCTGGTGGTGAGTCTGTCTTGGAGCCAGCTGGCACTGGCTCTGTTGGACATCTGGGGAACTTCCAGTAGCTTCAAACAAAAGCCGCCCCTGTAGCCTTCCTGCTACCAAAATCCTGCCATGCAAATCACAAAATCACAGAATCACAGAGACAATTACATTAGAAACCTCCCAGATCATCAAGTACAACCTGTGAGCAGTCACCACCTTGACAAATAGACCATGGCACTGATTGTCTTTTCTTAAACACCTCCAGGGACAGTGACTCCACCACCTCCCTGGGTAGCCCATTCCAGCGCTTAACCACCCTTTACATTAAATTATTCTTCCTAATGTTCATGCTAGACTTTCTCTGGTACAGCTTGAGGCTATGTTCTCTCATCCTGTTGCTGTTATGTGGGAGAAGAGATCAACTGCCATCTGGCTGCACCCTCCTTTCAGGGAGTTGCACAGAGCAGTTAGGTTTCCCCTGAGCCTCCTTTTCTCCAGGGTAAACAATCCCAGTTTGCTCAGCTGCTCCTTGGAGGTCATGAACATCAGACAGTTCAAGAGCTTTGTTACCCTTCTCTGGACAAGCTCCAGCACCTCAATGTCCTTTCTGGATTGAGGGGCCCAAAACTGAGCATAGGACTCGAGGTATGGCCTCACCAGTGCCAAGTACAGGGGAAGAATCTCTTCCCTGATCCTGCTGACCACACTATTCCTGACACAGGCCAGGATGCTGTTGGCCTTCTTGGCCTTCCTGCTGGGCTTATTTCTATCCACCCTGACGTGAGCATGTAGTGCTGCATTGGGTTGTTATGACCAAAGTGTAGGACCTGGCATTTATCCTTGTTGAACCTCAGATGGCAGCTCTCAGCCCATTGATCCAGCCTGTCCAGGTCCCTCTGCAAACCACTCATACCCTCTGGCAGATCAACACTTCCACCCAGCTTGGTGTCATCTGCAAATTTGCTGATGGTAGACTTGATCCTTTCATCCAGGTCATCAATAAGGATATTAAATGGGACTGTGCCCAATAAACAGGACTGTGTCCCTGTGGGACACCACTAGTGACCAAACACTGGATGACCAACTGGATGACCCAATACCTTGGAAAAGCTACATTGCCTTTGATACGCATGTCTGTGTTCACCAGCTGGCTAGAAAACTTCCTTTGCTCTCTTTTCCTGGTCTCATAGATCTTAGAGGTTTTGGCATAACTTCCACAAAACACGCAGAAATTGTCTCTAAACATGGTATTCTGCTCCACATGGACGGCAAAATCTCCTGGCCAGAGGAAATGGCTGCAATGAGAACAGGATGATGCACCCCACTTATCCCTTAATCATGCTTTAATGAACTAGGTATACTTTTACCATACTGATGTTGATGTTGTGCTATAGTGAGTGCTGCTGAGGCTCCAGTATGCTGAGCTTTTCCAGAGGTTAGACATCTCTCCATTTAATCTCCAGGTGATGATACAGACCAGCAGAAACTGAAAGTTTACTTTTGAATATTGGGAGGATTTTCTATATAATCACGTATTTGCATTAGACATCCAAGAAAATTTTGGGGAAAATTGAAAAATGAGTAGTGGATTAACATATAAAACACAAATTTTCTCGTTCACTTCTTAGAATAAAGAAAAATTTTTTGGTAGGATGTATTGTAAGTGTAAAATCAGGTGCCCTAGAGAGGAAGAAAACGAGGTTTAAAAAGCTGGCTATGCTTTCTCTGATCAATCTTCTATCTGCTTATAATAAGAGAATGGCAGAAAATAAAATTCTTCCATATTCTCCATTAAAAGGAACTTGGCAGCTGTTGCTGGAAGGTATTTTGGAGCCAATTAGATCAACATTTTCTTTTAGAAAGAGAAAAGTGTATGTCAGATAATGACAAAAATATCTATTTTTGACTCTATATTTACAACTTTGTGTCAAGTTCTGAATACACCATACCTAACAGATTTTTGTACTAGTCTTGGAATGACTCCCAAGAAAAGTCAGTTTCTGACCTTGCCACAGCAGTGTCTCTCTGCTGACTTCAGTAAAATTATTCCTAGTTTACAGCTACAAGTGAGGTCAGAATCAAGACACCATTTTAAGTGAAAAATGTGCTACAAGAAATACTCTAAAAACCAGCTGTCTCAGTAACAGGTTTGAAGATACTCCAAGGTATTGCAGACGGGGTATCTGAAGCCAGTTTTTGTGACTGGTTTGGGGATCATCAAATTAATTCTTCATTATCACACTCCAGATGAGGTGTCTAAGACAATACAGGTGTAGAGCTGCAAAACTAGTTTTGTAAATAGTTTGTTGTCTCAACTAAGCTAGCTGCATCAAGCTTTGGCTTAGGAGACATAGACCAGAGGTGCAATATATGACATTTAACAGAATCTGATTGAAGAATGTTCGAGCTCTCATCAATGAGAGCAGACACACCTAGGAGAGGAAAAACAATCTATTAAAAGCTCAGACAGGGGTGCAAGAATCCTAAATTACCTCTGCACCATATCTGCTCCTAAATTACCTCTGCATCATGTCTTGTTAGCTCAGGTGTACCACAATGCTGATGGCACCCTGGTACTGCCAGTCCATGGGCACCTGGAAGAGTAGGGGTGAAGCTAAAATTTGTGTCATTCCTACACAAGTACATATTCCCTTTCTGAGGAAGAGCAGACTGGAACAGAAAAAAAATGTAATTATTAGCCTGAAGTTTTGCAGTGGCACAGATCAGAATAGAATGTATTGTCTCCCACTATTAGCTCTCCAGTATTTTGACTAGGTCCTATTAAAATAGCTATGATAGGAACTTGTGTCACAAAACCAGCAATATCAAGAACTTAGTCACAACATCACAAGTCTGTGTGTCACAGTGTACCTAACAAGTGATTTTCACCACATGAATCTTCACATTTCTGTGCTGAACAAAAGTAATTTGCAGATGAGCATTTATTTTGTGTTGAGGAAAAAAAATCAAAGACTTGGTAAATGGAAATGCTCAGAGCAGATAAAAAATCTTTATAAAAAGATGAACAGCAAAATCACTGCAGTACTGTTTAGTACTGTTTTGTAAGATGACTACAAAAAGAAAATAAGCTGAAAATGAGAAAGTCTTAATCAAGAGAAAAAAATGCCTCATATGTGTTCAACAGAGCATTGTTTTCCAGAGCTTAAAAGGACTGACAGTAATTCTTGCTTGGATAGTCTGTCATCTAACTATTAAAATCTTAGAATATAATTAAAGATTAAAAAATATTACTTTATGCTGCATGGTTAAAATTACACCATTTCTGGCAAAGGGTGTAATCACAAAATTCCCTATTTAATTACCATATGCATTTATCCAACAATTTAAAATTAGAATCCAGCACTACATATTGATCTCCTATTAATATCTATGCTCTAAAAAAAATGACAGTCTTTCAAAAATCTACCAACAGAGACCTTTATAATACATGACATGGTTTAAACTTATTTCATTTAATGCCAGAGAGAATTTGCATTTCATATCTCATCCTTTTATGAAGCTGCTGTAAATGGCTTAGCTTAGCTTTTAGATTTCAAACTAATTTCATTTCAATTTGATCTTAATCTTATGTTATTCTTAGATTTTGTTACAAAAACTGACACTTACCATGTGGAATAACATGTCAAAATGTGGGATGTTTAAATTCATGATTTGTGAGTTTAGTAAAGACTTGAAATAAAGTATATGATGCCTGTTAAAGTCACAGCAAAATGTGACACCTAATGACAAAATGTAAATGAAACTTAATTGTTTACCATATACTTGAAATTGACGTTCTGCTGTGATGAGAACATTTTCAAGATATGATATTATACATATTTTCAGGACTGGAGCTTCAAAAAAAGTTCAAGACACTTTCTAACACCTTTATGTTCATGAGCCAAATACAAAAGAGGTTTTCAGATTAGGAATGAGTTTTCTCTACTACAATTCTGAAAAGAACAGTCCTAGAAAACAAAAAAAAAATTAATTATTAAAAAGTCCAAGCAACAGCATATATGAAATGCATTTTAATTTGTTTAACAGAAAATACTTAAATAGAAAAGATTTGTTTTACAGTTGTAATGGTTACAAAATAGTTGCAAATGGTGTTTTGCTTTGGTTTCAGGGAGAAAAGCAACTTCCTGTCAAGCTCATTAGCTGGATAAGCTTTCATTAAAATACTGTCCACTTCACTGGAATACTTGCCTCAAATTCCTATCGATGCCTTCTGATCAATGAAATTCTAGAACAACAAACCATCTAGGACTCCAACAGTTTCTGTAGCATAGTGACAAACTGGTTTCAAAATTATGGCAGGCCATCAGCCAGTGTTAAAACTTGGGGTTTTACACTAATTTAAACTAAATGTTGAGATAAAGAGCAAAAAATTTCTTCCTCAGTAATTAACATTCTATATATGTTAGGTGTTCTCTCCTGAGAGTGTTATATTTTTTAGTATAACATGCTCCAACATCTAAGTGAAGATGTTTAATTTTCTACTACCTAAAGGAATATTTGCATATGCTGAACCTCTGATTCTGTTCTTAAATTTGCATAAGCACATTTAGACAAAGCAAATGTTTAAGGAATAGGCAGCACGTCAGCTGTAAATTGACAACTTCAAATTCTGCTCTCAATTGCAATTAGAGTTAATCTCAGTGTCTGTGCATTTGACAAGAGACACAGTCCCAGTTCTAGGTTTCTAAAGTTGTTTTTGCAGTAGTGCAACTCACTTCCCAGTGAAGTTACTTCTTGCTTTTATCAGTATGAGAAAAATCTATTTTGAAAGCATTGCCTTTTTCCAGGCACACCGTTTCAATGTAAAATAGTTAGATGATGTATTTTATTAAACATAATTATATTTTAAAAAATCATGTGAGACCTAAGACTGCAAGATTCTACAGTTTTCTTTCTATGAACACTTGTTCATACCTGCTTTGCCAACCACAACATGTTTTTTCTTTCCTGACTCAATCAATTCCAGCATATAAAAAAAAAAAAGAAAGAAAAAGAAAAAGAAAGCAATATAGTTACCACTGCATTCTGCTCTCTTTTTCAGTGATAGACTAATTCTGTGACCTTTAAGACACCAAATACTTCATGTCTTCCCATCTCTTTATTATCTATGCTTTCCCTCAGTCTGGAATCTCTGTCCTACAATTCTGAAAGGAGAAGACGAATATGTCTGCCCTGCACAGGGTAGGCTGTTTCCCCAGGAAACTGTGAGATGCCATCAAACTCCAGAGGAGGGTCTGCAACAGACTTCTGGAGAAAACCAGGTTCAGACCTGTGTCCTCTTGGTCACACATCTCTCATCTCAGGGTTTTTTTCTCTGTCATTCTTTTCCACCTGAAGGATTTAGTTTACCTTCTCAGGCTCCTTTTTTTCCTGTAATTGTCTGAGTAAAAACTTGAAGTGCTCACAGTTTGACTGTCCTCATGCACAGAAGCCAGCTGCACTCCTGGTGCTGCTTATAGCTACCCTCTACATCCTAGGCATTATTCAAAATCTTTTGAAATTGTATTGTATTTTAAGGGCAGGTAATTGTTATTATTTTTACTGCTTTTTTTTTTCAATATGTCTTGTCACATGGGTAGGAAAAGGCTGCTGTGTATGATCTAGACCATTTTAATTAAAGCTACTTTTTCTTAGTGACTAATTAAGTTGTCAGTATCACAGTACCATCTGCAATGGGTCAGTGAAATCCTCTGTCAGTTGCACTAACAACGTTTTTATTTTTGCTTCCATGCTTTTGTGCATTTGCTTCCATGCTATACCTACACCATAAAATGCTCAATACCCTTTGTGCCTTCAAAAATTAGTTTTTCATATTTGAGCAGTGTGGCATTTTTACTACTGTGCATTAATTTGATAATGGACGTACTGAATTAAATACAGAGGGTTGAATATAGCAAAAATACTGGTTTAGGTATTTTACACAGGCAGCTTTCTAATTGTACTAATTATCAAAACATTTTGTTCATATGAACATCTATTTTCATATTACACCAAGTCATTCACGTGTTAGCAAGTGTGCTCACTTTGACTGTGTACTATTTATTGTTTTTGACTCCTTCTTTTCCTGTTCTTAGAAATTTCAGGCATCTGTACTGAAAACACTCAACAACCATACTTAAACACTCAAGTAATTAATCATAGATCGCAAACAAGCTGAAGTTGAACAATGCCTTAATAATCTATTGATTTAAAATCATGCACCCAAACTATTCATCTGATCATTAGAGATAAGGCAAACAAACAAAAAAAAGCATTTACTTTTGAAGAATGTCAGATGTAATGAAGGTCTCCTCAAACAGGATTCGTTTCTTCCAGTGTTTGACTTCTGAAAAATACATGGAATAGAGACTACCTGGAGACCAGCCGTGTAGGAAGAGATCCGGGGTTTTGGGTAGATGGCAATGAGCCAGCAGGGCCCTGGCAGCCAGGAGGGCCAAGCATGTCCTGGGGGGCATCAGGCACAGCATCAGAGGTGGGCGAGGGAGGGGATTGTCCTGCTCTGTTCTGCACTGGGGCAGCCTCACCTCGAGTGCTGGGGGCAGTTCTGGGTCCACAGTCTTAGGACATCAAACTATTGTAGTGTATCCAGAGGAGTGCAGCCAAGATGGTAGAGGGCCTCAGGGGCAGGACTTAGAATGAGCAGCTGAGGTCACTTGGCTTGTACAGCCTGGGTAAGAGAAGGAGTCCATTACAGACTACATCTTGCTCAGGAGGTACAGCAAAGGTAAAGACACTGATGTTCTCTTTCTGCTGATCAGAAATAAGAAAGGAGGATTTAGAATAAAACTCTTTCAAGGGAAGTCCAGATTGGATACTCCTAAATGGTTATTCACTGAGAGGTTGGTTGGCCACTGGAACAGATTCCTATGGAAGTGGTCATGTCAACAAGCCTGTCAGACTTCGAGGAGTGACTAGATGATGCCCTTAGTCATACGGTTTAGTTTTAGGTAATCTTGAGAGGAGCAGGGAGTTGGACTAGATGACTCTTGTGGTCCCCTTCCAACTTGAGACACTCTATAGTGACTCTAACTCTTAAGTGACACTTAAGTAGTAAGTCATATTCTTCCATAAGCTCTGCCACCCTCAGTAATTTAATAGCATGTATGTATAACCATACACATATATGTGTGCATGCTCCCACTTTTGCCTGTACTTAATTACTGACATGTGAGTGATTCCTTGATTTGAATAGGACTACTCATAAATTGAAGCATCTGTTTAAGTGCTGCACTTGGGACTGAACACAGAAATGAGGCTAAAACCCACAGAATTTCATTTAGTCCCTAGTGAAGCCAGTAAGATTCTTGCCACTGCCTGTGGTGAGAGCTGGATCAGATCCAAGCCTGGATGAAGTACTCAGCATGAGAAAGTCACTGAAATGTGCAAGGCATTTGTAACTAAAAACATATCTGAAGGAAAGTGGCATTTTTTGATATATAAGCATGAGATTTTTCAGAATCTGTGACACTGAAAGTCTATTATCTGTAGTCATGTGTTATCAAAGGGAAAAACTAGCAAGCATTGTGGGAGTAAGGCCTCTAAGGCTATATGGAAGAGAAAAAGCATCTTCAAAAATGAGGCTCTGCATTGTGTTTAGGAGGCAACAGTAACAAAAGAAAGCTTTTCCTTAAATCACACTGCATTAAACACAAGTCTGAAGTGTGTTGTTTAGCCTTCTGTTTCTTCCAGCTGAGCAATTTTTGTGCCATTCCTAAATACTTAAAAATACCACATTCAAGTATTAAATGCAAAGTCATATTTTTCAAGTGTATAACCCTCAGGTAAATGTTAGCAGTCTTAGGAAGACAAAATTATTTTGCAACCTGCTCCTAAAGAACATATCCATGAACATATTGGGCACTTCAGTGGGTTTGTTTACTGCATCCTGGCTGTCAGAGATGACCATATTCTTAGAATTCTTCATACAATGAGTCAATCTTGAAAAGAAAAATAAAAATATTGTCTGTATAAGGATTACCTAATCAAAAGCTTTTTTTTTTTGCCTCTTCTTGAAAAGCATCTTTCCTTTCTGCATACTTCATTCTTTCTTGTCTCATCTGATCATTTTTTATTCAAACTTTTATCATCTGGCACTCGAAGTCCATCAGGTAAGTGCAATCCATTAGATGAGTTATTTTCCTTTAGCTAAATTATCAAGTAGAAGGAAACTTAGGGCAAATTCTGATTCAGGACTAGTTCTAAACAACAGCAAAGTGCCTGGAGCTGATGCGCATCATTTGAGCTTAGATAGTCCATGCACATGAATGGATATCATACAACAAATTAGCAGTAAAATATGAACTACAGGTCACTGAACATTGTCATTTTTCTATGAAGTAGTTGATTTTCAACACTAGAAATATCTTTGCCCCATTAAAGAATGTTCAACTCAATCAAGGCAGTTCCTCTTACCAGTTTTACATACTATTTTTACACCAGGAAGTTACTTCTAATCCAGTCATAATACACAAATTATTTAGCAACAAAGTAGCCTAAGAAAGAACCTCAGTGCAAGCAAATTTAGCATGGCAAATTCAAGAAAATTTCAAGAAAAGTTCCTATCATTCATTGCAGACTGGGGGTCAGAGGAACAAAAATTTCTTTCATGTAGTTGTAAAAGGTATAAATGTTACTCTTTCAATTTTACCTGAATAATAGTATTTACAGTATCAGTTATTGTTACTCCAAATTTCCAGTAAGATTTTTCCTTATCAGATTGCTATGCATGCATAATTATTGAACTACTACGTCAGCTGTGGACCCCAACCTCATTCTAAAGATTCATTGCAGAATATGTTGTCCGCAGATTAAATATCAAAACTGGATTAATACTTTAAATACTATTAGTTACTAAATTAATAGTAATTTCCCCTCTACCTCCATTTTCTTATTTGTGGATATATCTAAATTATTTGTCTTATGAAAATAAAAAACAAACTAACAACTTTTTTTAATGCTAATTTCTACTGTGATAGATCTAGGAACATAAGAATAAATAATTTAGAACTAGAAATTATAAAAAAGAATGGTCTCAATTTTTTTTTTTTTTTCTGAGATGCATGTCTTGGGAAAATCTTGCTTAAGCTGAGCCATGTAGCAGCATATCAGTGAATTTTAAGGCTGGACATGTGCTTGTGAATAACCTCACTCCCAGGCGGCAGAGCCTAAGCAGAAGCACAGACTAAGGAAAAATCTTGTTCTAAGCAGTGGAAATGCACAAACTCTTGTACTGTGACTTGTAGCTGTTGTTCAGGTTGCTACTGACTTTTATAGGTGGAAGTGCCATACTGCAGAAAACACCTTTCTCTTACTAAGAAGTCAAAGTAACTGTAATTTTTGCTGACTGTATAGTAACAGTAACTGTGATTTTTGCTGACTGTATATATTCTTCAGTGGCTTATAAAAGTGTAATAGTACGTGCTTTATGCCTTCTTCAATAAGGTGAACTTTCAAACCAGAGTTTATATTAAATATTTGTATTAGAAAATTACTCTAATTCTAGCACTGCTTACTAAACTTTACTAATGAACCATACAAAAAATATTTTGCAGCCCAGCCTAGTCCATTCTATGGTAGTGCTGTGTGGTCAAGGTTTGCCCGGTATCTGGGGGATAGCAGGGTGTTATTTTCTTCCCTGTTTCTATCTCCTGTCTTCATGCAGGGTTACCCAAATGAAGAATGTGCAGCACGGTCCAGCAGAGAAGCTTTAAGTAGAGGTGGGCCAGCGGTAGTGCCTAGGTATGTGATGGCTACTCAGCTTGCCCTGCAGCTGTGAAATTGTGTCCTAAAAGCTGTTTCGTGAGGAAGCAAATCCTGCCTCTCACCTTGCTGCTGACATGGAGCGAAACAGGAAAAATTACATGAAGAAAGCCTATGGCTGATGTCCTCCTCCAGCACTCATTTGAGATGGGGGGGGAGCTCAGGTGCTTTGGGACAATATGATTAAGCAGAAGTAATACACATGAATGAAATGTAAATCTCACAGGGAGTTTTTTCAGGATTTTGGTTCCAGTTTTGTGGAAATTTTGTGCCAGCTGGACTTTTAAAGTTTCTCTACAAATACACAAGTGCAAGTGTTAAATCCCCACAATGAAATGTATTGTCTCACAAAGCTTTTGGGAAGTTTGCCAAGCAACCTCTGTGGGGTTATTCTTAAATATGTACAGATCGATGTCTTACTAAAAAGGGGACACTTAATTCAAATTAACTTTCCCGATATCAAACAGATTTCAGTATGCTGAATTCCAGAATGTTTTTAATGATGCCAACTTATTTTCTGATGCCAGTATTTTATAGCCATTGAGATATTAATTCAAGGGCAAAAAAAGCTTTGCGATTCATACAGGTTGAGAGAGCAGAAGAGGAAGTGAGATATATCACTTATATGTTCGAAGAACATAGTCCACTTGGTTTGCAGTCAGGGTTAGTTTTAACCTCTGCTGCATTCAAATTCAAAACATACAAGCAATTTTGTCGTACAAAGTTGTCCTGTTTTGAAAAAAGTCTAATTCAGCATTTGGGTTTTGAACCATTACCATCTTCTTTTACTTGGAGTTTTTCAGAGTACTTTACAGAGTTTTTCTAGCAAAATCATATTTGACAAATAAAACTAATGTTATGCTTTGCATCTAAAAGACCACAATTACTGTTTCCACTCTGGCCACCATTTTCTTTCATGAGCTGCATGTGCCCTAGAAAACATTAGTGTTTATAATTAGTAAAAAAATGGGTGACTTATTTTGAAAGATGTATTCCTCTTGTAATGTGGCTTTCATGAACTGCACCTGCTCCAGCTGTAGAATCATTGATCAGTCATGTGCACAGAGACACAATACTTCCCACAAAAAGTGCATTAAAAGGTAGAGCAATCAGACAATTTCCTTTTGAAAACATGATCTGTGCTTCTGGATTTGCTCATGAATACCTCAGGTGGTATTGTACAAGCAAACTCACAAATAAATTGTCTTTTTCTCTGTTTAGCCCAGGCAACAATTCCTTTTCAGGGTGCTTCATTTTCATTTAGTCTCTGGTTCAATTCTGTGCTGACAGTTTGCATTAATGAAGCAATGTGTTAATTGAACATAAACTAAAATACAAATGCAACATCTCTGTCCTGAAATTAATAACCGTCATTTGTAAACAACATCATGTATTTTATTGTAGGAATAATTTACTGATGGGGCATTTTATGCTTAGCAGTGATTAAGAAACAGTGCAATTTACAACAGAAACAAACGGAGCCATATAAAATGGGTAATAAAATGTGTGTAGATGTATATAAATTTGTTGATATGAAACACAAATTAAAAATTTAAATGCTTCTGTAATATAAGGCAAAGTAGAAGGGGTTGTTCTTATTATTATCCCTCAAACTGATATGCAGCCCAATAAAAGATCCAAATTTACAGGAGGATTTGCTTTATATAAAAACAAACCCTTTCAGTAGATGGAAGCATCTGTTTCAGCCATTAATAACACGTGTAATGTATATGGTGCTTTGAACTAAACGTTTCCATTATAACTGAAAGCCCATTTGCAGCGACAGCAGCAGTGCCTGGGTGTGATCAGTCATAGTGTCACCCTAGCATACGATAGCTGCTGCAGAGCAGGAGCTTGGGCATATGCTTCACCAGAGCTCTCTAATGTCACTCTCAAGCAGCAGGGGGGAAACATTCAGTGCACCTTGACACCATTAGTGTGGAAAGTAGCATAGGTTCCTGTGATTTGCTTTGCAAGTGCACTAAGTGCTGGTACATGTTTCTAAAAGTTAAGTTGCCACATTGAAACTCATTATTGGTTTATGATTTATTGGCACTTCTCTCATGTTCTCTCTCCTGATAACGGCAAAATGGTATCCTTCATTCATTCTTCCCCAATTCTTTCTTTTTTTTTAGAGGTTTGAGCAAAAGCCACTTATAAACAGAGTTTTGGGAAGAAGTCTTTAAGTTTTTAAAATGAATGAAGGAAAGCCTGCACCTGCATTATTGACCTTAAATACTGTTAGCTAATGTAGCGCAAAGGCATTCAGCAGATTTTTCACACCAACGTTTTCTGGGCAGCATTCCAAAACATAGCAGGAGTTTAAAATGACCCCAAGTTTGTGAATGTGAATGGAGCCATTATACGGTAATCTTTCCCAAGCTTTAAGTTACATTTACCGGTTTAGACTGAACTAAGGATTTTTTTCTAAATTAGAAGCTTTAGCTCCTTATAAAGTTAATTCTTCTGCAGGTTTCGTTTCTTGTTTTTGGGTTTGGGGTTTTTTTTTTCAGTAATGCACAATGAAACCATTCCTAGTTTGTTTATGCAAGCAAAGTCTGCAATGGCTTGAGATGCAAATATTATAGTGCTCTCATTTGAAAATTAAGAGATCATTTTAGTGCTCAGGCTTTCAGTATCACGTTAACATCCCTTACATATAAATTTGGTGTGTGGCTTTCCTGATGCCCTACAGTACATTATCAAAAACACGTTGACTACGGGGAACTAACACAATTAGGGCTGCAACGAAATTGAATTGCAGAACTCTCTACAAAATTATCATTTGAACTATTGTCTGGAATCTGTAAAGAGCAAAGAACACCTGGGTTGATGCTGTGTGTCCTTTAAAAGCCCCAGCTGCGTGGACTCTGTAGCTGGGGGGTTCCCTGTTCAGGATGATTCACATGGCATATCTGCCTCCCTAATTTTGTATTTTGGAGTAGTGCTGAATCCAAGCTCTGCAGTTGGTAAGCTCCCAGGACCCCATAGAATCACACTGGAAGCCTGTCAGCATAATTTCACAGAAATCTTTTTATTTCTGTGAAGTGTATTAGTATGATCAGTTCAGTAGCTACCATGAGAATACAGTCCCACAGAATGGCTGTTCTGCGCCACAGTGCACACTGTGTCATTTAAGCAAAAAAATTTTTTTTAAAGTTTCTTTCTTAGAGTTAAATACTTTTTTTTACAGTATTAGGACCTTTTCTTGTGGAGAAAGAGGGTATCCCTTTTTGGTGTGGCGAAAGGCCATTTTTAAATATCCACATGATGAAGGCATAACAAACTTCTGAAAACTGGCATGTGTGAACAGTAAGACCAGAGGAGATTCTCCTCTTTATCTAAATCATGTCTAAGTGAAATTGATGTCCTTCATACTATACAGTGATAAAACCACTAAGTTTTTGTAGTTCAGGCTATTCTTGTTTTATTGAAGAAAATATATTGCCTATGGGAATAAAATTATATTTTTAAGCTTGGTACGTTTGCTTACTTTTCCTTCTTGTAGCCGAAAATCAGAAACTAGAATTAGCTGGATTACTAAAACAACTACTTTTGTCCTGAAGCCATGACTGAATTTGGTAACCCAGTGAGAAGGGTGCTTCTCTCGCAAATACGTAGGAGGCCCTCAGTCTGTCAGGCAATTAAGTGGACCTGAATAATCCTATGTAATTAAGCTTCTTACTGCATAATTATCTTTATTTTAAATGTGTCTTTTGATGAAACATCTGTTCCCTGCTCTAGATTTGAAAAGATATACCCATGCACACGATGAAAATGGTGCTCATGAGGCCATCACACATGGTGCTGCTGCTCAGTTCCTTGGCGACCAATGTTGTAATTTGCTTCGTCTTTGCATGCAAAAGGCAGGTGCTGTTGCATCCACGGCCTGCTTTGCCTGACCTCCACGTTCACTGCAGCTGCCTTTCACATTGTTACCCAGAGAAATAATTGTGTTTGAAAACCCGGCTGAGGATCATCACGCAATGAGGTGGAGAAGGGACGCTCCCAGTGTAAGCACTGTCAGAGCTCTTGGAGGTGGCCCTGACAACCTGCTAGGCAATGAAGGATTTAAAAAAAAGCCAAAAGCAACAACAAAAATATCAGCCCTAATAATAGAATTTTTTTTTTCTCTCTGACATCAAATACTGCTTGGCTGCTGCTACAAAGAAGGCTATTGAATTTCTGTTAAATATATTACCATTTCACGGATATTTTCAATTTGTAGATGGTATATCTTTTACAAACTAAAGTCTCTCTTAAATAGAAGTACCTTCTCTTACTGGTTTTTAAAGCAGAGAGAATTTCTACTAAATGTAGGAATTATTTTCCCCTTTGTCTTATATAGTACATTTGCTACTAACTGTGGATTTTTACAGTTAGTTTCTATTTCTTTTCAACAGAATCACATGGAATGCTGGTAAATTGTGCTTGGCGACTCTAAAGACCATGGTGGGAACTTCCATTTACTCCCTTTGACTCTGGGATGCTCAGGAATGCATCCTTAGGCTTCTCAGAACTACAAACAGCCTCAGGTACGATTTCTGCAGACCACCAAACACAAGTGAGTCTGGGTCTCACTAATTATCCTCTCTTCTTCATGTGATATTTATATCTGAATCTATAGGAGGAGATATGTACAACCACTAGAGAGGACTATTTTGCAGTCTCATGGGGTCCTATGTTCAAGGGGGGAACTTACCCACTTTCTCGGTGAACAGACAGTACAGGTATGCTGGCACAGTATGGTTCACAGTCAGATTCAAGGTCTTAAAATTTGTCCCTCTCTAGTAAAAATTACTAAAGGCACAGCTGTTAACTTCTGTAGGAGATGGGCTAGATTCTTATTTTTCAGTGCTACTCAACTACATGCTTTTATACTGGGTTGGGGTGTGGAAACTGTCAGAGAGCTGCTGAACACTGTGCTTGAAGCTGTAGGTGATGGCAGAATCATAAATACATATGATTGCTTCTGTATTCTCACTTACCTGTTCTGCTACCACACAAACCTTCTTTTAATTATCTAACTAATTGCAAAATAAACCACACTACTGAAACCTCAGTTTGATGGCTCTTTTTGATAATACATGACAAATAGTTGAGAGAGTTTAAACTTGTGTGACTTTTGCAGGTCAGCACATCTGAATGAGCTGTTGAAAATAGCCTGGGGAGGTATATAAAAAGGCTGACATTCTGCTGTATTTAGAGTTTCCAGGCAGAGCCTTGGCTAAATTTTGAAAATGTTTTGGAAGGAAAGAGTTCTAAGCAGCATCATGTCAGCAGTCCTAATTACTGTCATGTATCTGATTTTCAAAACAAATTGATCCACTCTGCTGTGGGAATTCTGTGGCAAACTGTTTGGTCTGGGTTGTCAGAATTGCTGGACCTTAATTTTTCATGACAATGCTTACTAACACCACTGTGTACAACTTTATGCCTAGCATTTAAGGCAGGGTGATAGTAGTATTATCCAAGAGAAACTGAAGTCTGGAGGCACTGTTGGAGAGGACAGAGTGGGATGATCAGCTGTAAGAGTCTCAAGTCCCTGACACAATGAGGAGCTGTCTGGCCCACACCACACCCAGCAAGTGCTGATCATCGTACCTTGGCCCTTTCACCTAAGAACCTGTCATAAATCACTGGGAGCAAGAAATGCTGTCTCCTTGCTCCCTTACCTTTTTGTTCTGCCACTCAAGGAGTCCCATCATATTCAGGCACCAAACCACCGTAATTTCCTGAGCACACCATTTTACCTGAAAAAGAAACATGTCATGCTGATGTGATTGAAACCATAGTAATGGTAATGGCAACATATCATATTGTCTTCTATTCCCCACTTTGACCATGGAACCTACTGTCACCATATGTATCTGTGTGTTGCATTATCCCTTTAAAATTGCCTTTCCAAATAGATTTGCCTCTGATTTTTTCATGAGGTATGAACACAGGGTCCTTCTTTGAAACTGGTAATAGTTATGGGACAAAATATTTGAGAATGCCCCTGAAGACTTTTCAGAAACTAAACAAAATGGAGAAATAGGTCAACAGGAATCTCATGAATTGAACAAGGACAGAGAGGAACATTTCCCATGGGAAGGAATAACCTCTTGCTGAGAGAGATGCTAGGGACTGCCTGGTTGAGCAGTCTCCTGGGGTTGCTGGCTGCAGCAAGCTGAGCATAAGCCAGCAATGTGCTGGTCAAACACACCCAGGGCTGTTTCAACAGGAACATGGCCAGTCAATCACTGGATGGAATGCCCCTTCTGCTCAGAATTTTCTGACCACATCCATATACTGCATTCAGTTTTGGATTCCCCAATGTGAGAAATAAATCAGATTGAATTTACAGGGCCAGTAATGTGGTTGGGCTTAGGACACTTGCCCCATGAGGAGAGGCTGGAAGACTGGGGCTGGTTCAGCTTAGAGAAGGGGCAGCTCCAGGGCTTTTAAAGAAGACCCCACTGCCTATAAGGGGTTGTTGTAGATGGAGCCAGGCTTTTCTCAGCAGGCCGCAGAGGGAGGGTGAAGGACACAACAGGCTGGGACTGGCTATAAGGAAACCTTTCCCCCAGATGAACAGTGAACTCTTTCCCCATAGTGCTTGGTTTAACTCCTTGGCTGATGCTGCTGAGGAATATATTAGACCAGAAACCTCCTGAGCTCCCTCCTGACCTGAGTTTTCCTCTACTTATGCTGTCTTGTGTTTTCCCTTGGATGTAAGAGACCTTAATCTGTGGTTGGTTTATAAATGTTTCTTCACTGTTAAGCAATGTAGTTTTCTACTCAGGCAAGTCTTCATTTGGAGGAGGGGATGTTAATAATGAGCTCATGTGGTCCTGTATCATAATGTGCTTCTGCTCTAAAGATTTCTTTTTTATTTATACAACTTTTCAAGCCTTTTTCTGTTCAGACTGTTTTCTACATGATTGTAGTTGCATGGTTCTTTTATTTCTGGTAATAATTTAGGGAGATTTTAAGCCCATGTTCATAGCTTTTTCTTTAGAATGGTGCCATTTGTAGCAGTAGATTGTAACTAGACTGAGGACCAGACCTGGTTTTACAGGCTTGTTTTTCTTCTGTCATTGTAAGACTATCCCTAAAGTTATACAAATTATAAAGATATTGAAAATTTGGGTTTGGAACAGAGGTTATTTTTACACATGAGCCACCACAATGGAACTTAAGTACCCAAAGATGAGCAATGTGTCCCTCCCACTGTCGTACAGCTAGTTTGGTCCTCCTCTGTACTATTTGACAGAGGCTGGTCCCAGATGAAGGAGAAAAAAGCCAGAGTAGAAAACAAATAAGTTAAGGAGCCAGAGAGGAAGAAATAAAAAGTAGAACTTGAACATAGGTTTGGTAGGTAAGAACTGATAATGTCAGGATATTTGAAATGGTATCTTGAAGAAGTAAAACTAAATAAATTGTCACAAGGGAGAAAGAAGGGAGGAACTAAGAATTAAGATCTTCCCAAAATCCCAAATGCGAAAAGTTTTCTATTTTTGTGGTGGAATATTTAGCATCAGCCATGTTGAGTAATTTTGCATTTTTCTGGCTTTTACCTATATATATGGGCTGATTTCTTAGTCTTCCCTGAGTTGAAGTTCCATTAAGGTCAAAAGAGATAAGGAAAATGTAGGTCTCGCTATTTTAAATTGCAACTGGGGGCAAATACACTTTCTATAAGAAGCAAAGATATAGCAGAATATTGAAATTACAGTAACATAGCTCTGAATATGTTGAATTCTTGCAGAGTTTTTAATATAATTTCCACTTGTCAACATCTATTTCAGATGGTTTTATTGCTAAAGACAGTTAGCAATTTAGATAAAATGTATTTTATGAATACTATCTATCTGCAGTCTTCCCTGTGAAATACTCAACTGCATAGAAAATTTTCCTTTTAAAGACTTTGAATACTGACATGAGAATTGCTTTACTTTACAATAAAATGTGCAAATTGCATTCCCATTTTGTGTGCTCTGTATGCAAATTGGCTTGATTGAACTCATTTGAATGGCTTATATGCTGGATGGGTGTGTAATGGGTAATAAGCTTTTTTAATGTTCTTTTATGTAGTTTTTTTGTGTTGTTTTGTTGTTTTTTTTCCAAAATGTGTTCTAATGAAAACTCTCTTTCATATATTTAAAAAGCCCTCCCAGGGCATTTCATTATCAAAGAGCAAAGATGGAATTTTCAAAAGAAAAACACCTGCATAGAAACTGCTCCATCATTCCTTCTGTCTTAGTTCTGTTCCTAAATCCCTTACAGATCAGTTCTAGTTCTGTTTCTCTTTCCCAGCTTCCTATACTTGCAGACTGCACATCATCCAGTATATTGATGACATCTTCTTCTGCAGAAAGTCCTGTGTGAGGGAAGAGTGTTGTCACTGAACTAATAAGGCAAAAACCCCTTTCTTGTTTACATTGATAAGGATCAGAAGACACTCAGTAGAGGTTCACCACTGTGATACTAGTGTATATGAGAAAGGGATTAGGCCCCTGGAAGTAAAAAGGAGCTATTTTAAACAATTTTTTAAGTGATTAGGAAAAAGGAGAGGAGGAAGTAAAGCTAATTTGAATCTATCTCTGATTGCTTTCAATAAGACTTTTTCAGTTTTCACACAGCCCCTGCAGGATCTGATTTTTGCTTATAGGAGTGCCATCCCACACTTTATTTAGCAGGTTTGTGGGCAAATGTTTCTTTGGAGCAAAAGGAAAAGACTGTTGTCTGTGTGATAGAAAATGGGTGGTGAGAATGTGTTTCAACAGATTGTACCTTACAGGAGTTTCAGGTCACAGCTGGAAAGGCTGGTTAAGACCTTGCCTGTCTTTGGGGAATTCCTCTAGCACTGTAAACCTGACAGTCAGTAACTTAACTGTGTATATATACATTTGCTAAGCATGATGTTCTCTGCACAACAGCTGGAGTTGCCACGCAGTGCTAGAGCTGAGCCAGTATTCTGCCTCCACCAGCGGTCAGCCCTCAGCGAGAATGGAATCTACTCTTTCTAAAGTTACAGAGAAAGATTACACAAAGAAACTTCAGTTTTTTAAGAAGAACAAGAAAACAAACAGAAAACTGTTGCTGCATTCTTCTCTTCTTGTTTGCTTTTTTTTTTTTAATGGAAATAGTTGTTTCAGTACTATTTCTCACTAATTAACCCAAATCTCTGGAAAGCCCTTTGTCTAACAGTTTTTTCAAGCAAGGTTTCTGGCACCAGATAATCAACTGGAGTATCCACACAGAGATTGGAAATGTAAGAGGGATTTGGAGCAAGCAGATAATCCACAAAGGAGGAAGGAGTACTGCAGAGGAACCGATGATGCACCAAGGATGAGGAGCCATTTGAATGGATCGTGTTGATGTGGCAAATAGAGAACTAGTAGCAGGAAAGATGTGCTGATACAAACTGAACAGAATTGAGAAACCTTTCTCATTTCCCAGAATGCTTTTACTGCCAGCATTGTTGAAGGGTCTTAATTTGTGTAGTGCAATAAAAGTTTGAATTACCATCCCCTAACATTTTATTAAGAAGGGATATTTTGAAATATAAATCTACTTCAAGATTTTGTAGCGAAAAGGGATCTTAAAGTCACTTGTACCTAAACCCATCCACAAAAGCTTCTGAAAGGGAATGTGCAGGATCTACTTCCCTGCCTTTCAGCCACTTTTTATTCTAGGGATGTGGGGATAAAAGAGCAAGCAAGAGAAAAGGGAGGAAGTTTCTATAACACATTAGGATACTAATATTTCAGACTTTTTCACTCAAACAGGAGTTTTGTGCTAAAAAATATGTGTAAGAGAGCTCAATATAGAAAAGAACTAAGTGAAAAACCCTTTCTTGGTGTTTCAGAGTGAAACTGCTTTGTTACTGAGTGTGAACTTTAAATTCCTTTGCAGTTGGGTGTCCTTGGCTTGTATTTGATGTCTTTTTTTGCTTAATACATTCCTCTGAATAGTCTGTGAATTCTGGATAAGATTTTCTCATCTAAAAATCATATTATATGTTCTGTGAATATTCTGATTTTTTTCTTCCTTCTGTATGTTAGTATTAAGGCCTCATAATTACACTGAAAGCTTTAAAAACCATCTGTGGCATGTATTTAACAACCCATTTGCATATTCGATATAGCATCTTAAAAAGTGTAAATTCAGGACCATATGAAGAACTTATAGGAACAAGAGAAAAGGAGCAAGAAGCATGAAAATCTTGATCTTGCTACAGGCTGTTGTTCTTTGAATGAAACAAAACCAACAACAACAGAAAAGGTACATTGTAAAATCAGTTGCAAACTGAACTTTTTCTTAGTCATGATCTCTAGCTTTCCACTAGATTGATGATACCTTTGTTGATCCTTTGAATTTCAGAGTCCTTGTGTGTGTCATAGGATATGTTGGGTCTTCTTGTTGGTTTTGGTGTTTTGTGGGTTTTTATTCCACTTGCAAAAAGAGTAATTGAGATTTTGGAACAAAGAAGAAAGCTGACCGATTTCTTTGGTGTTTGGATCACATGTAATCTAGGAAATGGACATTGGATTACAGATGGCTTAGCATTATTAAGTGGTAAAGGCACAGGAAACCACTTATACGCTTCAAGGCCCTTGTTCTTACCTCAGTTCAGCAAAGAGAAAAAATTAAAGATACTATCAACTTTAAAAAATTACTGAAAAATCATAATCTTATTTACATAGTACATTGTGTTAAAAAGAGTGTATCCCCATTAGACAAAATTACATAAGTAGATATGCAAAAGCCTCAGAGATTTAAAAATTAAAAGGTTATTGTTCTGGACAATATTAGTTATTGTTCTGCACTCTGAAAAATATTGTTCATATTAGAATAATCTGACGTATACATGAGCCATCTAGTTTACAGTGAATTATTGCAATGACTTCTGCTCTAGCTGTGTTTTTCTAGTTTTTCTAGTTTGCATTGTCCTTGGTTTCCTCTATTTCTAGACAGACAGTTGTACCTAAACTTATAACTGAATTATTGATTACTATCCCCAAGCCCTGGATATTTTTGTTCGCTGTTCGGCTCATGATTCCTAAATTAGAATGACCATGCTCTGAGATCCTCATGTTACAAGCTAGTTTACTAAAACTAACCCATGACCTTTCAATAAATTATTTCTAAGCTATCTGTTGTCCTTTGATAACTCAGGGCTGCTTTTGTCTTTGAGTTGGCGATATCAAGAGACAAATGCAAAACCTCTTCCTAAAAGCTCTTTGGGGATTTCCTTTGATTCAATTTGCTTTAACAACATGTAAGGGAATTGCCTGAGAGCACCATCCTTCACTAATACCTCTTAGGATTACTTCAGTCACCTCTGCTGTCAGAGCTACCTCAGCAAGCAGTGTAAACAGTATTGCAAGAACTGGGTAGTAGTAACTGGTGGACAAATAGACAAATCCAAAATTTAAAGCATTATTACAAAGCAGGCTTTCTCTCCCTGGGCAGTACTGAGGCATTGGTATACTCAGAAAAATAATCAAATCCTCTTGAAAATAAAGCATTAATTTAGACTGTCCTTTTTCAATTCTGGATTCAATCCACCCTGTAAGAACTGCACTCACTGAAGAGGGAAAAACGGCAAGCAGGATTTTCCAGAAAAATTGTCCCAAGTGTTTTCATCAGCATACCTATCTCTACATTTGTAAATGTTTCCAAAAATAAGACTGGGTAATATTGTTCCTTTAAAAATAAAAAATTAAAAAATTTTAAAAAAGGGCAAACCTACACTTCTTAAAATTGCTTTAAATGCTGTCCTCACCAATAATCAATATGCTGCATGTACCATACTGGTCACCTCTCTAGTTAGGATGTCCTGCAATCTCCTGAGTGCTCACACTGGAGTCAAACACAAATCTCCCNCCTCTTTCATTTTCTCTTGTATCCAGAAGTCTATGCTTCTCACAGGGGAAGATATTTGGGTTTTAGAGCATCTTTTACGGTGAGGAAAACACACATTCATTATACATTAATGGCTTGCAACAACTGACTACAAATTCCAGCATGTAGATTTTCTGCCATTGTAAATCTCACCTAAGTGGCTAGTCTATCTTTTTTTTCTGACTTTATGTCACTCTTCCATTGCATTAGTTATTTTCCTCTGCCTCCTGACTTTTTTTGCTTTGTATACCTTCTCCCAGAGAGTGTTTTGAGGTTTGTAAACCACCACATAAGTATTAAATGTTAAATAGCAGTTATGATCTTTTAGATTTCATTTCTGTTGACAGAATCATGCTGATATGAGACTGCCAAACCATCCCTTGAAAACAAATGTTTAAACAACATAATACTGGACTTCGGTACAGAAAACAATTCCTAGAAACCTTGTTTGTAATGAACAGTAGACCAGGCAATAAGCATCTGATTAAGTTTACAAATGGATCCCTTCGATGAGGCTGCTTTCGTGCAGATTAGTGAAGTGATTTTTCTGGCATTTCTTCAAATAGAACTTTGTCACCAGAAAATTTCTTTCTGAGCAGATTTTGTTTGAGAGTTGGGTTTGGTGTATGCTGACAAGAAACAGTCTTTTCAAGTGTAGGCATAAACATATAATAAGCCTGGTGTTCTTGTGTAGAACAGGCTTCACGCCGTCCCTGAGGGTTATACCCTGCCAACTCATTGTGCAGCACTGACTGTTGACTTGTGACAAACAGATTACAAAGATGGTGTGTTCAGCTATTGTGTTTTGTCTAAGTCCTTTCTCAACCTAAAGCAGTCATTGCAGCAGGGTGCACTAATTGCTCATTTGCTGCAGTAACCTTTTCAACTGGACAGCATCTCATGTCTGATTTTGAGTTGATGTCTTTTTCCCCTAACTGCAGAGTGCTGTCAGGGACAAAAAGCCAGTGGTGTGAAGTGCCATAAAGTGCCTGCAATGTGCCTGCTATACCCTCCAGAGTTTTGCTCTAAGAACAGCTCAGCATGACTGTGGCTTCTGGGCACTGCATTTGTATACTTCGTGTTCTTGCCAACATTAAAGCCATTAGCATGAGTACATGAGTGCAGTATGTTTGTTGAAACACATTTTAAAACCACTTGTGAAAGAAGGCCATTTCTCAGATTAATTTGGGAAAGTGTTACTCAGAAGGAGTGGGAGGAAAGGCCGAAGGACGAAAAAATGAAATATTTTACTAGTGGTCATAATAATGATAATTCCTCTTTCTTACACTAAAACCATTTTGATTGTGAAGCCCTTTTTTCTTTTTTAGTGAACCTTAAGATATCATTAAGCAATATATCAGGTAAATTTTTTTCTTTTATATTTAAATCTTTAAATAGCTGCACCAGGATAGGTATGATTTTCTCTTGCCATGTCAAAGGATAAGAATTGGCTCCTAAGAGCTCCTAAGCGCCACTTTTCTTGTTAGCTAGTCAAAGAAGTTTTCCATAATGGTAATGATTTCTTCTGGTTTAATTATTTTTCCATCACAATTTCTCTGATTAAATTTATAATGTAAACATGGTATTTGTCAGCAGAACTTAGTGCCAAAACAGCTGAATTCCTGTGTGGGTTCTTCACAGAAACAGCCTGATTCAGTGGAAATTCCAAGAAGTATGTTTTAAAACTGCAAATTAAAGGAATATCTGCAAAGAGGTAAACAATTTTTGTCTGTTTGTTTGCTTGGTTTTTGTCTTGTTTGTATTGAAATTGCTGCAAAAACAAATTCTGTCGTTTCATCCACTGGTGGTGCATCAAAAGAAAGCTTATAGTTCCCACTGTGTAAATCAAGAGGGCTTTGGTCAGTGACCATTAAGAGCCCCTTACATCTCTCAGTGTTGTCTATTAAAGCTTATGATTTGATTTTCCTGCTTAAATAGAACTAAGCCAAAACTTTCAGCTTTGCAGCATAATATACCCAGGTAAAATCTGAGTACATGGTGCATGACTGAATATAAATTAAATTGTTTTTACCTGCCCTCAGCCCGTGCTCCCATCTTCCTACTTCCATGGTGTGCCTGTAATTCAGTAGGAGTGTGATGGCTTTCAGACACACTCCAGCAGTTCAGCCTCTGCACTGTGCACCAGAGGCTGTTTGGTCAAACGTGAGGTCCTAACAGGCACTAGGTACAGGACCTGCATCATTCTGCAGTATTATCTTTGTCATGTTGGAATAGCTTTCAAACAATTTAAAATCTGCAAGTTAATAATGAAAACTGTAAAATGTATTTCTATGAAAATGAGACAACTTTGATATTACGTTAGTTGGTTTTAATTTCTTAGCAAACTGAAGGCTAAGAATGGACTAAAGGAAGAAAACTGCAATTATATCCAGGTTTTGAAATGTACTAGAAATTGATGATGGATGTGAAGTAACTTTTTCCCTTCCTCACATTTATGATCAGTATCCTTATGCATGATTTAACATCCTGTGGATTTTTTTATTGCTAAGGTTTACCTAAAAGCAAGAAGCTATGTGAATTCAGTGAAATTTACAAAAAAATGTCTTAATTTGTGATGTGTTTGTTTGAGGTTTGGCCAGCTTGAGGTGTATTATTTTCTCCATGTTTTGGGCATTTTTCATGTATTTTTATCCAAACGCTGAATGTAGTACAATATTTGTCCTTCAGGAACTAAAATACAGAATAAATGAAATCAAACATCAAGGAAAAGTTATTTTAAGCCTGCCATAATATTTATATTTTGCACTTATTCAACTTTCCATCTTAATCTACTGAGAAGCAACATGACAGAGAAAAGGCTTTCTATTGTTTACTTTTGACACGTACAGGAAGAACAAAGAGAGCAATCAAAGATTATTTCATGAGATCTATCCATCTGTCACAATGTTTCATAGCATACCACTGTGACTGCAAAATTGGGCATTATAATTTAAAATAAAATAAATGTAAAATGTTTGTTTGTTTGTTTCTGTTTTTTTCTTTTTAGGTGAATAATCTCAGTGATGAAATACATGATCTATAACCATATGGCCTAAAGACTGTCACTTGTACTTGCACTGAGATTCAAACTAAAAGACTGAAAGTGTCCATACTATGAGATTTTGTCAAACTCTCTGCCTAGTTACAATGATGACATGTAAACTTTTTTAACTTTTTAACTTTTAAACATAGGAAGTTATGTTTATTTTTTTGCATTTGAACAGTATCAACAGGCTGGTCCAGCAGAGTTTCAAAACTAGTAGGTTTGAAAACATATAACTCTTTTTCCTTAGAAATTGCTTTGCAAGGCCCTGAAAAGTAGACAGCAGTCCATAAATTATCCATTTAAGCTATTCAAATTTTCATAGTTGTATTATAAAATACAATATTTTAAACTTAAACCAATATTAACAACATTCTATCTGTGAACTTCTGAGTAAGGAAAAAGAACTCAGAAGTTCTGAGTTAAAAATAGTAAGACTAAAAATATTCCCAAAAGATGAGGTAACTTATTACTAGAAATTACATTTGACAGATGTCAGTTTGTCAGCAAGAGTTGCTTCTCTTTGATTTCTTTTTCCCCTCCATTTACAGAGATGTATTAACTGCTTTGGTTAGACAAATTGGCATAGTGAAGACACGAACATTAACTGCTTGAGTTT
The DNA here is from genome assembly GCA_013400635.1 of Hypocryptadius cinnamomeus. Taxonomy (NCBI): domain Eukaryota; kingdom Metazoa; phylum Chordata; class Aves; order Passeriformes; family Zosteropidae; genus Hypocryptadius; species Hypocryptadius cinnamomeus. The sequence goes on from VYZP01059671.1 coordinate 27,025, forward strand.
GAGAACCAGCCCCAATTTTGAACCACAATTAATTTAGCCATACATGACAGCAGATAGATCTAGCAACTGAACACAGTCGTGTGCAGAATGACAGCAAAGTGACTCACTGCCATTCACCACTACTATTGAAAATATCTATAGAACTTATCTCAATAAAATGGCTTCTGTGCATTAAAAAATTAATCCAATAGAAATGCAATGTATGGGTTTTTCTCCCATACATTGCTTCCTATAAGATCTGGCAGAGACCTGTGGAGCAGGCAAGTGGAGTAGTTTAAGAAATTCCTGGCATTACTTACAAAACAAACATTACAACTGTCCTGCTTCACATGACCACTCCTTCAGCAGACCCAGAAGTCCAGAAAACATGGTGAGACCTCAGCAGATCCGTGCACCTTCTGCAGTGCCTGTTTAAGCTCATAGTCTCTGGAGCTTTGCAGTTTGCCACCTGTTTTTTGCACTGAAGATTTGAGGTGTACCCATGTAATGGCTGTGATGGTAACACCTCTGGCACAAGTGGAAAACTGCTGTAATATTCTAGGGCTGCCCATAATCTGCAGCTGGTCTCTTAGCCATTTTCCAGCCTATTTTAGAACCTTCTAAATTTGTCTTATTCCAAATTAGGCTGTAACTTATTGGATGACTGGCATACAGCTAACTTGTGGGCAAGAACAGCTGAACTTGGTCTGAAGAATGAATTGCTGCAATGTGGTCCTTACTGATTGTTTTTCTTTTGCTTCTTTCTAGCACATTCCAAATTCCAAACTAAGTGATGTGCCCACTGTTAAGTCTATGAAGAAAACATTTCCTTATGGTTTCCATGACATATATGCTATCTTATTTTTTACTGTTTCAGATAATTATGTCCACTATGAAATAAACCATGAACTGCATCCATGTTGTATGTAGTTGTCCTTTCTATCCACATAATAAATTTCACTTAAATTTATACCATTCAGAAGTAGTTAAACTGAAACAACAGTCTCTTCAGACGATTTATGAGTATATAAACGTGCAGGCAGAGGTTTTTGTGGTTAAGACTGAATTAATTAGTTTAATCACACTATAAAGAGAAGATAGTACAATACTTTTGTGTAGTTAAAACACTAGAGATGACTTCTGCAAGAAAATTCACCATACCTGAAAGAGGAAGAAACAACTTATAGAAACAACTCCTTGTTCAGATGTGACATTCCACTTTCACATTCAGGAATTTTCAAATTAGATCACAAAAATGTGGAAAGCGAGGATGTTCATACAGTTTGCATGGGATCACTTATGTGAAGAGCAGCAAAAAGCAGAGCCAAGACACTTTCTCCCTTTCCATAAGAAATGTCTTTACCTACCCAAGGAGAAGGAAAAGTGCAAGACACAGAAATTAACAGATTTATATCTCTGAAGTAGCAAGGGTAACGGTCTCACACAGAATGATGAGACAACTCCAGCAAGCTGTGGAAATATTGCAACTGTAGATCGTTTTACAGCAGAGCACTGGTTCCAGCACGTTGCTGGTTCCAAGAATTTTAAGGCTACCTCTAATCTGCTGTGAACCTTCTGTTGTTGCCAACCTGATCTTTCACAGACTGTGACATCCTCAAAATACCCACTAGAGTTACAGATTAATGTAAGAACAAAAATCAATGTTGCACAATTTTTATTTGGCTTCTGGACCTCAACCCTGCAGGATATAATGGGTTTGCATACCATATTGTTTGGATGAAGTTCTTAGACCACTTCAGAAAACAAAATAAAAAAAAGAAAAAAGGGGGATAAAACAAGTGAGGAGGTTTGTCACATAGCCAGTTATTTCCCAGATCCACATTTTAAGGTACCACACTGGTTGTCATTACATGTCTTAATAAAGTCCTGTACCTTGGCAGTGCTGGCTCTGCCAAGTGACATCTGAAGGACTCTGCATCATGCTGCTCAGGGAACTGCTCATTTGAAGAATGGACACCCATGAGGAAAAGACAGTGTGAAGCAGAGAAGAGAGGCTTATGACACTCAGAGGGAAGAGTGTGAAAGGACAAACAGGGAGAGCAAAGAGCAGCCAAAGACAGTAATTAAAATAGAGAGAAGGCCATCAAAGAAGCACAGTGATGTTAGGAAATAGAAAAGGCATCTCGGTGTGGGAGGTATGAAAACCCATCAGCACCTTAAAGGGAACTGAGAGTGAAGTGGTACTGTGAGTGTCAGAGCTCAGGACATGAGGGAAGGCAGTGTGTTAAAGGGATAAGACATGGGTAGCTGCCACTGACAGGGAACACAGGCCATACAAGGACAGCCTGGGAAGTGGATTGTGTGGACCAAAAGGTGACTGAAGAAATGTGGCTTCATGAGCAAGACTCAGGCTTGGGAGCATGTGGGCTGTGACTCTCTAAGGGAGAGAGTTAAGACAGTATGAGGGTGCATAAAGTATGAAGAAGAGAATGGTAGTGTAAAGAAGGCAGGCGAACGGAGATTAAAGGTTGTAGCTATGATATTTTATGAAAAATCC
>VYZP01059708.1:0-13723 GCA_013400635.1 Hypocryptadius cinnamomeus
TGTTACTGTACACATACAGGTCATTTCCCAGACTGAACTCAGGCAAAATGGAGACACAATGTGTCAAATAAAAAAATAGGATGGATGCTGTGTCCAGCCATCACAGGGTATCTGTGCATGACAAACAAAATAGGATGAATGCTTATCTCTCTGTGCTGGGGGTACATGCAGTAAACAAAGGGCAATCACACAGGGCAGGTGGCACAGCTGTTTTGCCCAGGAAAGACAGGAGCAGGGGGAAGGCCAAGCAAGACTGGTGAGTTTGGCACTGCCCTGCTTCCTTTGGTGGCTACATGCTTTGGGTAAGTGGGAGTTTGGTGAGGCTATTCTAAGCATTTGCCAAGCAATTACATCTTAATTCACTGCTAAGCACCTTACAAAGGCACCATCCTACAGTACAGTAGGGGGACAGCAACATTACTGAAGCAAAAGACAAGCTAAACTAATAAAACTTTTAAAAACTAACATGTTAAGCTCAATGTGCCAGCCAAATTCCAGAAGGAGACAATGCTACTGGCCAGAGCACAATATATGTGCTTACCTGCTCAGTGGCAGAGAAGTCCCTAATTCAGAGTGACACAATCCAAAGGGCTTGTAGCTAATGCTCCTCTGAAAAGGAAATGGGAAATAAACAGCCTAATACCACAAATGGAAAAGGCAAACCAGACAACTCTTTTTGTTCTAGATACTCCTAAAAATTACAGATATTAAACTGAAATAAAAAAACCACACCCTACTTCAGTGTTTTCCACCTGTTCCAGTTAATTCAGGCAACAGCAGAAAAAAATGTATTTTAGTCCCTTTTATGACTGACGTTTTTGTTTGTTCTATGGTATCAAAGAAATTATCTAGTTGTGCCACACAAAATATAGGTACAACAAGTAACTCCTGCTGGGGTCTGGAAACATGCCAAGTGACACGGTTTGTGGACAAAGATACAAGAGGTTACACAAGAAGCAAGATACACTTTGTATTTTATCAGTCTTCTGGAAGAAATTCATGAGTCTTTGTATGGAATTGCTTTGACAGACAAGAAAATAAGTCAAAGGTGGTAGAAAAAAAGCAGCCTAAAAATAGTCTCTGTCTCCCAAACAACTAGAGGCTTTTTTCCCCCCTCCCAATAGAACTGGCAGAACAGAAGGAAGGACTGTATTTCTTAGGATGCCAGACTATTAGTAATGGAAAGGAATGTCAATTACAGCATAGAATATCATAACTAATAAACCATTTTAAAAGGCAGCAGTCCACAGCAATCTCCCAGCAATCACCAATGACAACAAGACCATGAGCAGAGAATAAGACAATCAGAGTTCTCCCTGCCATCACCATTTCAGCTTCACTACTGCTTTCGTTACTACCATAATTGCCATTTGCATTGTCTGGCTGAACTCATGCCTTACCATGAGAGGTTACACAATTTCTTATTCAGCCAGCTTCCAGTCCAGGATATTTTCCTTATTGCAATGTTTCCGTGGAAGCTGCCTGACTACAAGGCACCAGTTCTTCTCCCTGCTTCCAGCAGCTAAATCTAATTTAAAGATGCTAAAAATAAAAAAGGCTTACATGTAACAGTACTGTTCAGAAAACAAGAGGCTGTATTTCCTGCAGGGAGAGCATTTAATCAGCAGTGAGATGAACAAAGGTGCAATACAATAAATGTTTCACTAGTATTTCTGCCATTTGCAAACTTTCTAGCAGTACCTACCCCACTATCAAAACATCTGGACAACTCTTTCCGCATTGGATATTGAGACAGCAAGTATAGGAAACATAACATGGAGAAATCCCAAGTCTTTGGCATCCAATTTAGCTATTGCCCCAGTGACCTCTCATACTGGACACCCAAGACTATTTAGAGTAATTTACAAATTCTGTGATGGGGTCAAAAACAAGTACAACAAGAAAACAAAACATTACTTTGGAAATATGGAAATTTTTCCTTAAATATATACAGGATGTATATAAAATCCTTTTGTTTCCCTCTGCAGAGCATTTCAGATTGATATTCCCATTGGTATACATCTCCTATATGATCTCAGAGTCTCATCTTAACCGAATATAAAAAGAAGTGTCTTGTAGCCTATATTAGGAAATATTCACCTCCATGAAGGAGCAGGGAGACAGCAAGTGTGGGAACCTCAAAATCCTTCTCAGAGAAAGGAGCCCCTGCCCCAAACCCTCCCCAGAAAATGAGACTATATGCCAAAGCTGATAATACAGATTTTATTTAACAATGAATGTGAGGTAGAAAGAAATAGAAAAGGGAGGGGGAGCAGTGGAGAAATCAAGTAGAAAATAGTCACCACCTGTGGATCCAGTGATATTCTGTTGGTCCTTCTTCACCCTGGGCAGCAGGAACACCTCTACTGGCCTACAGGATTCTGCAACACAGCCAGCACCTTTTGTGGAGATGCATACAATTTCCTAGATCTTGAAAAATGTTCCTCAGTGGCAAATGTACTTTTTCCAACATCACATAAATAAGAAATTAAAGATGAACAGAATAGAAAAAACTCTCATTTAAGAGCTCATGACGCCTGCCTAATAGCAAGCCACTAAATGAAATCTGTAACAGAACTAACACTATTTAAAATTCTTGCTAAGTGCGTGGGTTCATTCATGCCTGAAATACTAATTTACTGCCCATGACATCAATACAAAATCTTGTATCTAGATTTTCACTGAAGTTCAAAATAATCAAGTGATACACACCAGCAGGTGTTTCAGCAACAGTAACTCACAATAAAAAGCAAAACATGACATCCAGTCACTTAGTTAAAGAGCTGTGGTTCATAGCTCTCATTAAAGTGTTCACAAGGGAATATAGACAGTAAAATGACTGGTATGAATCAGTTTCTCCCTAAATAGTAGCAGTCTGCAACTTCCTCACAAGGGGAGGCAGAGGGGCAGTAACTGATCTCTTCTCTGGGACCACCAGAGACAGGATCTGAGAGAATGGCCTGAAGCTGTCAGGGAAGGTGTAGACTGGATAGCAGGAAAAGGTTCTTCATCCAGAGGGTGCTTGGGTAGTGGAACAGGCTCCCCAGGGAAGTGGACACAGCAGCAGATCTCAAGAAGCATTTGGACAATACTCTCAGGCACATGGTGTAATTCATGGGGCTGTTATGTGTAGGACCAGGAGTCAGACTCGATGATCCTTGTGGGTCCCTTCCAACTCAGGATATTCTTTGATTCTAGGATAAATTGGATCAGTTTAACATCCTTGACACACATGATCTTTAGAGACATTGGTTAGCCCCCCAACACATGTCTGAGGAACTCTTCATCACACAGTATCCCCACAGTACCAGGCACATGCATTTCAGGTATAAATCACTGCATCTCACGCTTTCAGGCTAGGTAAAGGGCTGTTTTCCCAAAGCCTCTCTTTTAACAGGCAGCAGCAGTGCTACCTGAAGGGCCCCTCAGCCAAAGCCAGACAAGGCACCTCTGCTGAAGCTCGGGGAGAAGAGAGGTCTCCATGGCAACAGGGGCCCCAGCACTCTCACAACCCCTCTTCTTCATCCTTTCCTCAAACTCAATTTTTCTTCCAAAGAGAATTGCTTAGTAGTTCAACTGAACACACATAAAAAACAAAAGCATAACATCTATTCCAGGCAGACTTTTCCAAGGTGCATCCTGAACTGAGCTTACCTGCTGCACAGTCCATGACTCCTGAGGCTTAGAACCACCCATACAAAACCACAGGGGAAAATTATTACTACAATGTCATGGTACTGCAAGATGGTATTACTATGCAGTTAGTATTACATGCAACCACCACTCATATCATCATTTGCCTGATGCTTCTTTTTAGACTTGATTTTCAGTCACTTTTTGCTTTGCCAAACTTTATTTCAGCTAATCAGCAACTAAATTAATCTATGCAAAGTGCCTGATTTAGGAGATTTCATCTGAGACACTTCTTAGAAGTGTGATACCACTGAAACAAAATATCATAATTCCCACCCCCAAACCTTTTTGTTTCTTACCCTCAGGTGACTCTACCCTTTTTGTGGGCACAGCTATAAATTTTGTCTGGAGCTCTTGCAGACATGACCCTCATTCTTTAAAAATTCTCTCAGTCTAGCCTTGAGTAATATATCTGCAGTATTTTTTACTTCAAGATTCCCTGTTCCATTCTTTACAGAAGATGCCTATGGCAATCTTTACTGGTAGCTATTCAAAAATAGATATTTTATTCCTTATGCTAACATACATTTGCCTTTACAAATATTAGGCAAATGTTTGTAAACATTAAGTAAATGTCTGTTACCTAGGCTGTCTTACTTCAGGTTTGTACCCCATAAGTGACCTATCCCTTTAAAAATTAGTTGCTGCAATACTGTTTTACATCTCTCTGCACAGATACCAAGACAAGGAGAAGAAGATCAGTTTCAGGGGCAGAGAGAGACTGGGAAATGCTCATGAAAAGGGGCAAGCCTGTCCTACAGGACACTGGGAAAGCAGCAGAGGTTCACTTTGCACTGTGATATTGGATACCTCTTTCAAAGCACATAATTTTCCTTCAAAGCATGGCTAGAAACCAGGAGGTAACCAGTCTAACCCATGGCTTTCCAAAAAGTGCTATAACACTGAAATAGAGTTGAAACTCTAGCAGAGCATCCTCAGCCTTTCCAGATAAATTTCCTTCCCTACAGAACAGATTTAGGAAGCCAAAAGAGCAAGTAACATAGAGCCTAATTACCCAAACCTCAAATGATCTAAAAGGTCTGGGAAAGTTTCCTGGATTTGGGATTATGTGGGATACAGCCAGTAAAAAATGCATAGGAAGTAAGATGCATATTCAGTCTGGGGAGTAGATATTAGCACTGGGGACATCTCTTTCTCGTTGTAAATTGCATCAGTATTGTGCGTGTGGATTTTTTTTTTCCTAAATGACTGACAATAATTATTTTTTAAAGAAGAAATTCAGTTATATATAACATGAAAATTGTGAACATACTCAAATAGCCTCAGGAACAAATGTCGATTCTCAGACCTTGGAAATATGAAAAGAACAGAAACCCCAAACCAGTAAAGGGGAAATTTCAGTTAGATATATGGAATAATGAACAGTGAGGGTGGTGTGACACTGGAACAGGTTGCCCAGGGAAGTTGTGGATGTCCCATTCCTGGAAGTGTTCAAGGCTGGGTTAGATGGGACATTGAGCAGCCTACTCTAACTAAAGGTGTCCCTGCCCATGGCAGGGGTGCTGGAACGAGATGATCTTTAAGGTCCCTTCCAACCCAAACACTTTTGCGATTCTATCCTACAATTCTACAATGGGATATAATCTCACCTAAACCTGACAGGACATGAGCATTCAGTTACACCTGCCAGTAAAAGCACAACTCATAAGTTCCTCCACTTATCTGCTGTGACTTTATATGCGAGTAAGTAAACTGTGGGAAAGCCCATGTTCAGAGAGAGAGCCCACACCCTCATCTGCCTCAAAACTGTTATTGCTGGTCTTCCTTTCCCTTTTTCCTGAGAAGGTGTTATTGTCCACTGCATTTCACCCATCATTTTTATCTCCCTTCCAAACTAAGCTCACTGTGCACACTGGTTCCAAGAGCTCTCTGGAGACCCTCTTCATTTCCCAGATCTCACCCTACTGCTCGCACTCAACTGAAAGAGGCTGCAGCCACCTCTAGTGACCTCTCCCCACCAAAACTCAGAAGTGATACACTCTCTTTCTTCTTTCAAAGCTGAAGTAATAATTAGTCTCTGCATACTGATTCCTTCTAATGGCAAGAGGAAAATACACCTTGTGGATCAGTATTGCTGTACTCCTATATTTACTTGCTCACAAAACTGATCATCAGCTCACAAAACTTGATCACAAAACTGATCTCAAGAATCTTCTTTGATAAAAAGAAAGCTATTAAAAACTTAGTTACTTGGAAAGGGAGCCCGATGTCATTCCAAGCTTAAAATAAAGAAAAAGAAAAAAAAAGTTTGATTCTTCCTTGCCTTCAGCAGATATAATGAAACACTCAAACCAGCACTGTTCTGTCATATCACAGCGAGAACTAACACAAGAATTTATCCTAGTGTCCCAGTCTTCCCACAGGACCCAAATAGAAGTCTTAAATGAGAGAAAAGAAAACCATAACATGCATCTCTCTTACAGCTGACAACATTCTTCTGTGCAGCAGGGACCTAAATTAAATTCACAACACCGACTGTGATTCTTCCCTCTTGCAGGACCAGGAACTCTCCATGCTGTAGACTCCTGCTAATGTCAGACCCCTGTAATCATTATCAAGACTGAGTCATATAGGTTTGTTCCATTTCAAGCTGAAACTAATTTCTTCCTTTAAAAGGGTAATTAATGCTATTTTATCAACAGCAAAGTGCCTTGGGCACGCACTGATGATGTGAAATGCACAAGATGCACATCCACCCAAACCAGAAAGGATTCAAACCCATGCATCCTACCCCTGAGGGGCGTGATCCCCTTCTCAGGCTTTAGGGAGAAGGATAGTCTTACCCACCTACTGAAGGGCTGCCCCTCTGCAAAGGGAACCTGGGACTCTCTAGAACAAAGAACTGCTATTCTGCAGCTTAACTGGGGGGCTCACCTGATGGATGCCACTCACGCTCTTAAGGACCATGACAGAGGATAAATGATAACTTAATTAACAGCATTTCTGCAAGCATTAAGAATGAGGCAAATACCCAGCTGTTATCCCTTGCTGATGCAGAGACACTGTCCAGCATGTGAACATACAAAACTTCTGGCACATATCAGAGATGTGGCTTTCTTTCCAGCAAAGAAGAAATAGTAGTACATTCATTGGGTTGATATGGGAAGACATTTTTAAAGACTCCAAAGTTTTCAGCTGTTATGATAGTGTGTATCATCAATGTTTCAAATTAGCACTTCAGGGACACAGAGAGACTAGTAGCAAAGGCTACTAGTTTCAAAAAAATAGTGTAAATTGCTTTCCATCACTGTAAATACATGAGTCCCACTGCTAACATTTGTCATTGGAGTAGTGCATTTTCATAATTAAAAAGTATATTATTTCCTCCCCTGCTTAGCTCTTTGAAAAGTTATTGATCTGGATGTTTCATCAGCCTCCCAGCCATCCAGTCGGCAAATAAACCTCTTGTAACATGTTGAAATGTTTAAACGTTTTCTCAGTCCACCTCTTGAAAACAAATTGCAGGAGGGCCAAACCATAACTTACATTAATCTTGCAAAATTTGTACCTATGGTATTTTTTGGTTGGTTGGTTTTTAAAAACTCCTAGCTGCTGAAGGAATGATTACGTGATAATGTCTGCTTTTTTCTTCAAATAATTTTGGAGGATCCATGCTCGTGAAACTAAATCTGGACATATGACTCAAATTTATTCTCTGTGAGGTTCAAAACCCAAAAAAGAAAGAATTAAAATTCTGACTTTCCTCATCTAGTCTTGTTATTTTAGGATACTGTTTGCTGGCTATTGTTTTGTACCAGGTACTAGTCAACATACAGAACAACACAGAGTACCTATGATATTAAAAGTATCCTTTCCCCTTTCTAAGCTAAGAAGAAAAAAAGCAAGAGCCATGAGGATTATCTCCACTGCACAGAGGAATAATTGATGCCAAAAGACTCAGTGATTTACAGTAATAGCCAGTAAGTGCATTGTTGATTGGGACTCAACACTGTTCCATGCCTATGCTTACCATCTACTTAGAAATTATTTAAGTGATATTACATATTACCAAAATGAGATACATATTAGAATTTATTACTATGACCACAAAAATGGACTTCAGCATTACTCAAAATCAGGAAAATCTAAAAAATCCAAAACAAATCCTTGATAAAATGAGCCAATGACCATCAGCATATTCCTGATGAACTCCCTTAAGAAAGCTGGGTGTTTTCTCAGTCAAGCCCTGTGTGTAAAGCCTTGAATGACTCAGATAGTAGTGACATTTTACTGAAATCCAGGTTACTTATCTCCCAAACAGTGCTAACTTGACTTACCATAAGGCTTATTTTGCTTGGTTTTTTTTGTTTTGGTTTATTTTTTTGCTAAGAAATGCGCACATATTCCTAACAAATTTTGGTATAAGCATCAAGAAAGCAAATGTACACACATTCATAAAATTATATAGCAATACCTTACTACTACATACTTAATCTACGATTCCTACTGCAAGTAGGCAAGATTGCACATAGTTATACATATTTACAGTATAAAGTACTTCTAAAGGATTTATTTAAAATCTGTGGGACACAAATACCAAATTAGGTCAGAGTGAAACAGAAATTCAGCAAAACTTGTTCAAAACACTTGTTTATGTTAAAGAGAACAGATCCCATTGCAGCTGAAAATAAGCATGTCATCAACCCATCTAATTTTTGCCCGTTTAAATTCTGGTAGAAAAGGTTACTAAGTAATACATACATCTAATGTACAAGTTCTCATCCGTGACGAACACATTTTATAGCAACAGCTTTTACACATCAAAACCTACAAGGAACTTGAAACCATACACCTGAGGACCAGAAATGCAGTAAGAAGAGTCACGAAGGCAGCCAGTGATGCCAGTTACCTTTTGGTCTGCAGTCCCTGACCGCAAGGATTTAAAAAAAAAAAAAAATCAACAAAGAACTCCAGCAACTCTCACTCACCCAGCAAAGAGCCCACAAAGATGACAACCTGCACGGTGGTGGTGAAGTGCCGGTAGCTCTGCTCCTCGCCGTGCTCCTCGCTCTCCACGGCGCCCGCCTCGCTGACATTCCCGCCCTGCCACACCATCTGCCCGGCCGAGGCGTTCCCCGTCTCCAGCGCTCTGGTGACAGCCTGGGACGGGGCATGGTCGCTTTCATTCACCAACACCCAGCTTCTGTCGTATCCCATGGCGAAGTTCCGCCTTCCTTGCTGCCACCTAATAATACAGGTTGTGCAGCCCTTGTCTTTAGTGAATGAATGGAGCCCACAGGCAAAAGGATGCTTCTGAGGATAAAGCCCGGTCTCTGCCTCTCGGAGGCATCTTCACCACATGCCTGTGTCCCGAGAAACAGGGCTGGCTGCTCGCGTTTTCACCTTGTAAGTCATGACAGCCAGTAAACAAAAGCAGAAAACAAGCCAGGCTTCTCCTTCCGATCAGCTGTGCCATAGTTTTTGCTTCACACCGCCACAGGTCTCCTCAGCATGTTTTACGGCAATATGAGAGAGAGAAGGAATCACGGTCCCGAGAATCACACCCCGCACCGCGGCTCATCCTCCCTCCGTGCCGAGGGTCGCGGCGCGGCCGCCGCGCACACGCTCGCACGGCCACGGGTTCACTACACAGCAAAACCGGCCTGCAAAAGTGGGGGGGCCACCAACTCTCTCCCCTCACTGCACTCTCAGCGTTGGCTCTGGCTTTGCTCACAGCCCTGAGAGAGGAAGAGCATGGCTTTCCCCGTGGCACATCTGCTCCCGCTCTCTCCTCTGCTCCTGCCCGCTCCGCCCGTGGCGAGACACGGCTCCCTCCCGTCTCTCTGCGGGCTCTGCGCGGCGCTGGACGCCGCGAAAACCCTTGCACACAGCGTCCAAAGAGGCCAGTGACTGCTCAGCGGCTGCCCCGGCGCTCCCCCTGTTTCTCGGGGGAAATGAACCGGGGCTTGAATCGCAAGGCGGGGGGCGCTCGAGCGTCCCGCGAACCGAGGCGGCTCCGTGCGATGCCTGCGCGCCCCGCGCTCAGCGCGGCTGGCAGCGACACCCCTGCTCCTTCGTGCTCCCACATCCCGCCGCGGGCGCCGAGCCGCTGCGGGCCCGCACTCCCAAACGCTGCGGCGATCCCGAGCCGGGCCGAAGCAGGAGCCCCCGGCCTGCCTCGCTCCCCAGAGCGGGCGCGCCGCCATCACGTAGCCGCGGCCGCGGCGCTCGGCGGCGCCGCCATTTCGCTTGGGGGCTGTGGGAGCGGGCGGGCGCGTTTTAAACCGGTGTTTTGAAACAGGTCCCTAATTCTGATTACAGACTTTGGAAAGACGGTGCTGGGTTCTAGATACACATGTTGTTAAAATAGATATCTTACTAAATGTGTAATTTTCCAGAAAAGCTATTCAGTGGACGTAATAAGTTCGGGCATTGATTCTACAGATGGTGTGCATCCATATAGTGGGTACACGTTTGCCTTTAATTTGGAGTGGTGGGGGTGGTGTGCTAGTTAAAAATTAAGCCAAAAAGGTTTTTTCAGCCACTGGCTGCCACTCTGGAAGTACCCTGGGAAGAGGAGCTATCCATGTGCTCAGCCCCGGCACAGCAAGGCTTCCTCAGGGACCCCAGGCCCATAAGATGTGTTCCAGTGACATTCGCCCGGTCTCCTGTGATGTGAACTTCAGTGATCCAGGACGGAGCTAGGTGCTGTGCCGTGGGTTCAAAGGCATTTGCTGACCACAGGGATAGGGGACTGCCATTGTCTCATCCCACCACAGATCCTGGAGGCTGTTGGCCAAGCCTCTGCTTGTACCTCAATGTGTTTGGGCCCAGCCATTTGCAGCCTCCTCTCATTCCTCTGGGAGTTCATTGCTACAGCCACTTTTCTAGTAATTCACGTCTCTGACTCACTCTGACTCACTCACCCTCCTACCTTTTCCTCTCATCCATAACTCATTCACTTTGTCCAGGCAGTCCCATTTTTCCCCACTTTCCAGGCAATAATCAGCAGCTTTCACCATGCTTTCCCCTTACCTTTCCTTTCCTGAACAGGCTTCTTCCTCCTTTTGGCATCCAGCATTCTTGTGGCCAATGTCTGTAACCAGAGTCTGACCTCAGTCCCTTCACCTCTCAGTCACCTGCAAGGTGCTTTTCCTCACACAGCTGTCCCTTTCTTCAGTTCCTCCATCGGTATGGAATGATGACCAAGGAGCCAGGCAAGAGTTAATGCTTACTATCTACATCCTACACTGTGTACCCTCTGCATTGTCTTTGCACAAATCTGCATAGTCAAGAAAGATTGAGTTGGCTAAAGGAAGAGGGCCTGTGGGCATAGGATGGTCTGGGTTTTACTTAGGAATGGAACAGAACAGAAGTAAGTTGTACGACTGGAAGTTTGAAGGACAACGTGGCCAAAAAAGAAATCTTTGTCTGATTAAAAGTAATTTAAATAGTAAAATACTCACACCTGCATATGCTAATAAGCTTAATGAAGTACATGCCACCACATAAAGTACTGTATTACTCAACACTCTGCTTAGACCATGCTATAGGTGATGTAGAAGGAGGGGGATCAGACTGCGCTGTCTGTAAGGAGGGCAGGCCTCTTAGGAGAAAGACCCTTAAAGACCTCAGAGACGGTTCTCAGGCTACTCTTCTCTAGCTCCATCCAAATGGAGATGCTGTCTTGGTAAGCGTGTACCTGCTACTATTATTAGTATTATTGCTCAAGTTAACATAATGTTATCATTACAGCTCTATCACAACTAGTGCATTTATTCAAACTTTGTATTTCTGTTACTTCAATAAATCATATTATTTGTGAATCTGTGCTTATGGAAGTTCCCATTGAACATGACCAGATGTGTAATGACAGTTTGGTTATGATCAGAATAAGCCCAGCTGCACGCAGCCCCTCTGATCTCTGGAGACCAGCTGGAATGCAAGAGGTTTTATTTTCTGCCAAATTTCTTACTCTTAACACTCAGAACCTTCTCCCTCCCTCTTGCACTTCATAGGAAGACTGACTTCCCCTCACCATGCACATGGGGAAGTGAAAGCACATTCTCACAAATCATTTAAATTTAAATTTGCTAGGATTAAATTTTAATGTTGTGGGAGAGAGTTTTAAATTTTGCCTTAAATCTTGGAAGGGAAGCTTCTGTCCACATACAGTCTGGCACATGTTTGAGGCAGGTGGATGTTCATTGTATTCCAGTAAATCTGTGCTGAGCATATGAAGACTCCCTGCAGTAATGTAATTTGGTTTAGTTCATGCAGGTTTTCAGAAGGTTAGCTAGCAAAGCCACAGCACTGAAAAAAGGTTGTCTCTTCCTCATCAAATTTTTACACTCCTGCCGGAGTACAAGACTTTTGAAAACAAATTCTTAGAATGTTTTTATGATTATGTTATTTTACTCTGGCTTTCTTCTTAGAAATAATGAATCATTATAGAAGTAATTAAGGAAAAAAAATAGCTTGAGGTAGACATCTGGTCTAGACTACTTCATCTTAACTGGTTAAAATTTTGCCAAGTCACAAAGTAGGGGAAAGTCGGGCAGCTTTAAAAGGCATACTGTTATCTGGCCCACCCACTGCTATACAGTATAACAGGGGACAGATTTCCCATGTGGTGGGCTGTGTGTCCCACACCACCTGCTTGGGAAGTACAAACCCATAATTGCTGTTAAAGGAAATTTTGCTGACATTTCTTAATTACTTACTGCATCACCAAGGTATTCTTGCTGTGTATTTGTGTGGGAGAGAAGATGAATCTGTGGCCTAGGTAATTTTATTTCCAGTCTTTAACACAGGGAAAGTTTTTATTTATTATATACAAATTGATAGAGCATACCCAACTGTACCAGAGGAAACTCCAATGATGAGTTACAGTCCCCCAGGTCACAGATGACTGAGCAAAAGGATGTCTCTGTTGTTGCTAGATAAACCATTTCCCACCAAAAAGCAGATGAGATAGAAATACCCTGCCACTAAAGACACATTCTAGGAATGGTGAGGAACAAAGAACAGCATCACGACAGTGATACAATTTAACACTGGGTTTTACTTTGATACTAATGACATTATTTAAGTGGAACTGAAAGATAAAGTATGCGTGGAACAAGCTTTCAATTTCACAAGTACAAATTGAGGGCTATAGAAACTGATCATTAGTGTAAATTATTGGTCTCTTTATAACAAAAAGTCTGTAGTCAAAGGTCAGGGAGTAAAGTCAAAGTCACCAAAACTCCATTCCTATACCTGGGTGCGTGGTAGCAACCTGCAGACTACTGTAACATTTTTCTTTGCCTGGGGATTACTCACCTAATAGATAAGGTTGTATGTATGAATTTACTTGGGGTTTCTTTATGAAGATCCCAAAACTTTAAAGGCTCCCTCTTGTGGCAGTCATTTTCAGTAGTTGCCGTGTGAAGTGACCGAAGGAGAGCACATTTCCTTCTCTGGTTGTCACTGCTCCCCTGAGAACCCCCAGCTGCCTCTCTCTGGCAGGTCCCACCAAGGACACCCGGCCTCACTTTTTTGTTTGCAGTTCAACCAAGAAGTGTTCGCCCTCCACCTGCTATTACTCACTACAGTGTCAATGGGAACCTTTTTACAGTTTTCACAGGAACTTGTATCCTGCCCCAGCTCTACATGAAATCTGTACTGAAATTCGTGGTTATTTTTCCCCTTTTGTGACTCTTTCTCAAGGTCAGTTTAAAAAAAAATCTACACAGTATCCAACTGTCTTTGCTGTGTATCTCTGTAGTGCAGATATACTTGGAGGCATATCTTGAGGGAGTTCAGCCTGGACATTAGAAAAGGTTCTTCACCCAGAGGGTGGTTGGTCACAGGAACAGGTTCCCAGGGAAGTGGCCGGGGCACCAAGTCTCCCAAGAGCTCGGACAGTGCTCTTAGTCACACTGTTTAGTTTAGGGAGTCCCGTGAGGAGCAGGGCGTTGCACTCGGCGATCCTTATGGGTCCATTTCAACTCGACACGTTCCTGCGGATGAACCGCGGCGGCCCCGGCCCCCGGCTCCTCCTCCTGCCGCCGCGGCGGAGGCGGTG
>VYZP01059725.1:3526-14655 GCA_013400635.1 Hypocryptadius cinnamomeus
TGAATGGCCACCAAAGCTGTGAGCAGGAGCAGCCTGGAGAGGACAGCAGGTCGGTAGTCATCAGTGATGATTCTGAAGAGTCTGCTGTGCTGTGACTGCCCTTCTTCCCTTCCATGGTATACTTCCTTTCTCAGCCTATCAGTGCCCAGTTAACTAGCATACACAGTGGCAGCTTTCATGTGTTTTATCTGGGATAGTAGCAGATAAAAATGTATAGTAGAGTTGTGTGAACATGTGTATATAAGTGTAAAATAATGGAAGTTCAGAACAATATAGAATAAAACAAAAAACCAGTAAAGTACTGAAGACAGCACAAAGATGAGAATGCTATGTTGGTACACATTGGAAATTCAAAAACTATGGTCATTGTCCTGAAGGTTTTGAGTTTCTTCTGTGCTCCCCATTACATTCTCAGGTCAAGTTGCTGTATGTTATCTCTGCAAGCTTGGGGACAGACAGTGAAAGCCCCATTGATGCTACTGCACAGGCAATTGAATGAATAGGAACTGTGTAAGAGTTGATTATTAGTAAGCTAGAAAATAAATCTCTAAATATTAAAATATTTAAGATTTTTTTTTAGGTATTTTGGTTTGTTATTCCAGGGTGAGACTTGTTATGTATTCGGAATTTCACTGAATGTGTTCCTGTTGTTCTTGGTTTACGTATTTTTTCTTTTAAACCCTCTGCTTTGTATCCCTGCTACATGCCACTATTAAAACTGATCTACAAAAAAAAGGTTTAGCAAAGTTTATCAACTGTGTTGAAGATGGGCTCCCCTGACTCAAAGTGCTCCTGAGTATAAAATAATTTATAACATCAGACTTGCTTCCTTTTTGCTTAGGGTGAGCCCTTACCCATAGGTCCCACGGGACAACATGGTCACGAGTTTTTGTAGTGTTTCTTATCTCTGAGGCAAAGCCTTCTCCCAAGAAGAAAGAACTTGATGGAAGGCCCACTCCCTGGGGCATAATTGCCAGTGTTTGGGTAGCAAACTGCAGGGTGGGAAGCAGCTACGAGCTGTCCTGTGATAGTCACTGAAGGTTCAGTCAGCTCTCAGACGCAAGCAGGGTGAACACCATAAGGTGTCCAAAACTGCAGCCCTTCAGGGGAGCACCCCACACCCCGGCTCTGACACGTTTGTGAAAAAGCTGCAGCCATGAGGGGCATGAAAGACATGGGGAGATGTCCTTGGGGACATGTGTCTGGAGACATGCAGAGACAGAGGCTGCTGAGGACATGGCTGGAGATTTATTCTTGGAAGGAGGCACTCCATGATGGAGGGCTCCCTTCCAGGGACTGCAGCCATGGACAACCACAGCAGGGAAGGGGCATTCCTGAGGTTCTGCAGCTGTGGGCAGGGACATCCTTGAGAGCCTCTGCTACTGGGTGACTCATATCAGAGTGAGGACACCTGTCAGAGTGAGCATACCCTTAGGGGTCATGGCCATTGCTGACCCATGCTGAGCCAGAGGAAAAGCATTAACAAGTGAAGAGAAGCAGACAGAAACCATTAAGCATACAATCCAAAACCTTCTGGGCCACACATTTCCTCATCTTAGGAGCTGGGATTGTCAGAGTGTAATCCATGGCAAAAACTCAGGAAAAAGTGATCAGGAAGGCAGGGAGGAGAGATTTGGCTTAACATGAGCCCAGATCAGGAAGGAATCCCTTTACTTTTTTGTAGATGTTTACTTTTAAGTTTCTCACTTGCTAATGGAGTTTTTTCTCAATAAATAAGTCTGCATAGCAGGGCAACATATTAAAGTTAAAAAGGATAAAAATTACTGAGTCTAGATAGTTTACCCACTACAGGCACTGTGATGCTGCTTGTCATGAAAGACATGCATCAGTTTTAAGATTTTTTTGCCTGTTTCCTTGGGTAATGTTCATTCTGTATTTCAGATGATGTTTAAGCAAAACAGAGATTTTCTTGTTGAATAAACTGTGTTTGAGCTTCACTACTTCAAGTTCAGTTTAGTAACATTTTATCTTTCTCCAATACTGTATTTACAAAATGTAAATGGAACAAAATAATAAGTTCTGCAGGCTGCAATATTCTCTCAACCAAAAAACACAGTAATTCTGTAAGAAGGTAGAAGAGCCACAGTAAACTGGGTTACCTTACAGAAAACTCATATGCTGTTAATGAAAGTATTTTAGTGTATCTTGAAGTATTTTTCAGCTTCCATGGACATAAAATGCCTGAAATCTTAATATCATCATAGCAAAAAATAGGTTCCGATTCATAAATCATGATCAGTTTCCCTTATCTGGCAAAATTAAGAGCTAGCCTTAAAATTCCTCCACAGTCCACGTTCAGGAAATCATCTCTACTTATGGTAGTAAGAGTCAAACATCAGTTTATAGTTAAGCACCTGCTTAAGTGCTTTTTTGGGTTATGTTCAAAAATTAAATGTGTTCATGTCCCTCATGTGTAGATAAGGGTCAGATATAAAATTAGAAGATAGATTTAGATTCCAGTCACCTTCTCTTTAATTAGTGAGTACTCAGATCAGAACTTCTATATGGGACCATCTGGGCAGTGCCACTTCTAATGCTGTAATTTATTTTTCTATTTCATTACTGAATCTCTTGCATTACAGGTCTGTGTTTTTAAGCAGTATCACAACAAAGATTACAACCTTATTCATTTACTGGCTCAAGCTAGAAAAATTATAACTGTGAAGGTGTTGAAAGAAGTGCATTTACTATTTTTATTATTTCTTGCACAGAAAGTTTTGATTCCCAAAAATTATCATGAACAAATTTGTTCTGCTAAAAAATCTCTTAACAAATTATTTACATAAAACAACTTTTAAATTATATTTATATTTTATTAGGGTATTATATTATTTTATTAGGGTATGCTCCTTCAGTGTAATACAAATTAACAAGACTTTCTTATTCTCTACATTAAGTTATAGTTTTCTAATGGTGTGAGGTTCATTTTAAATATCATTTTTTCAGTTGTCAGAGAGATGGACAGAACATGCAAACTTTAACAGAACATCTGCTTCAAAGTGCATATGCTGTAATTTATGGCCATTTCAGTATCACTGAACTGTTGCCAAATTTAACAGGATTCAGTACTTCCATAAAGATTTTAGCTTAAAAAAAAATATGGTGTTTTAAGAATAAAATTATACATGTGTTATTATTAATTTTAAGAGACTGAACAAAGATCCAGGTAAAGTGTCCTCGAGACAGCAAACATCATAAACAAAAAGCAAAAGGGTTGGGTGTTTTGTGGAGAGGGGATGGTTATAAACAGGTCATTCTTCAACAGAAAATATTTCCTAATCACAGGCGGGAAAAAAAATGAACTGTTAAACATATTTCTGCAAAATTAGCAAACACAGCCTCTTCTCTCTTGCCAGTTACTGGATGGTGAAATCTCTCAAAAAGTTTTAGAATTGAACGAGGAAGTGTCAGAACAGTATGGATTGACATCTGCCTCTGTCAGGTTTTTTACAGCTTGCACAAAGGAGGATGAAGGCACACTATCACACAGGGAAACCTACCATTTGACAGAAGAGAGCATTTTCTGACCTGACCAACAGTGCTGGGACTTAAGTGAAGGCTCCCCAGAGTGGATGGTCTAAAACATTGATTCATTAGTCTGTTTAATCTTTATGGCTGCTAAGGGAGAGATCCTCCTTGATTTACAATCTGACAGACTGTCATCTCAAGAGGTCCCTGATCACTGTCCCTCCAACAAACTGATAAAACAAATATATAAACCCTAGTACCCATGATGCATAGAATTAACATAAGGTTCAAGTGGAAAATGGAAATAAAAAATCACAAAGGACTGAACTCAGTATAGGGAGAAGTGGCTGTCAGGGAGCTGCTCATAACTCCCACTTTGGGAATACATGTGCTGTTTTCCAGGCTCCATATGTAGTGCAGCCTCAAGTGACTGAGGGAGTGTAGAAGCAGCATAGAAGAGCTCAGACCCTCCACGTACCACTCACCCTCGTACCAGCTACACCATGCTACACTGTGTGTACCAGTGCAAACAGATGATATAGGCCAGATAAATGAAATATTGCCACTGAAGATGAAGGTAATCTAGAATAACATGGCAAGGTTGGAACAAGATGATCTTTAAGGTCCCTTCTAACCCAGGCCACTCCATGATTCTGTGGGTCTATGACCAACCAAGATGGAGACAGCTACATTGTAGAAGCAGAAAGTTAAAGAGGATGAATTTCATTTCGTATGTATGCCAGTATTTGGCCATAAATTACTCCTGTGGCAATGCAATGTGTACAAATGGAAAGATGTGAATAAAGAAAAAAGCAATGTGATTATATTCACTGGGGGTGAGAATGATCTCTTTCTGGGGGCAACAAGGCCCAGCTGGGAAAGCAGGTGCCAAGGCAGATCCAAGGGTGAGGCTAAAACATCAGCTCACAGCTGGTGATCTGGGGGTCAAGACAGGACTTACTGAGGGAACCTTGGGTCAGACACAGACCAGGAATGGCAGGCATGGCTGTGGGGAGGAGCTGCAACAGGACCTGACTCAGCAGGGACCATAGCCAGGGCTCTGGGGAGCTGAAGACCAGCCCCACTGCAGTGACACTGACTGCCCTGGAGTGTAACATGGGGCCCTGGGCCCTGGGCAGGGTGCAAAGAGCTCTGGAGTGCTAGGCAGGACCAGGAAGGGCTGGTGGTGCCCTCATAACTGGGAAACTACACTAATACCATTACACCCTTTTGGTAAGCTTGCTGGGTGGGTAAGACAGGACAGGAGTCAGAATGAAAAGGTCATAATTCATGGGGAGATGTCACATTTTTGCATAACATTTCCTGTCACTCTTAGTAAGTGTCTTCTGTATGGCCAGAGAATGAGGGACCCTGGCACTGGCATTTTTAACCATAAAAAATTTAAATCATACAAAGACAACCTGAATACCCAGAGAAAATTAATATTCCTCATTTCCTGTTAAATCTGGGTGCTTTTTTGCATTTACCTCTCTGACTGTGTTTCTGATTCTCAGGTACCATAGCCTATATTAACAGTCACTTTGGGTTTAACATCATTAAATGTTCACTGCCAAGTCACCACAAATCCCACATTCCCCTTTTCTCTCAGGCTTAAAAAACTCATTTAACACTCAGGGCTAATTAATTAGCTGGGTTTTCCTATATTTAATGGAGACTACCCTAAACCATAGAACCAAACCCCACTGAAATTTAGTTCACTGGGGCAACCTATAATTATACCCTACCAGATTTAACCACTGTTCTAATTCATATTTATTATTAGAGTAGAAGTATGTATTGTTATTATTATGAATACGCTCATATGGAAAATTGCACAAGCTACAATGTACAAGAATATTGTATCATGAATGTACAGTAAGAACTGCAGAGGCAGATGCCTCTAGTCATTAGAAGTGGTTTTCAATCTGAATTAATAAATATAAAAAATTCAGGGTGAGAAAGAAAGATAAATGCATTATTTAACAAACTAGTAAACTCAAGGAAAAAGATCTTGCTCAGTTTTTATTCCACATTTACAAAAGTTTTCACACACCTCCAGATGGTCAATTAACTTTTTTTAGTGTCAGCAAACTCATTTTCATTTTTTTCATTGTCCGTATTGGCTTCTGTAAAATTCATTTTTGTTCATTATCCTTTATTTATAGATGATTGCTAGACAAGCACACGCGTTCAAAAAGAAAATCAAAGAGGTGTGTGGCTGTTACTGGATGTAGGGTGATGTTAGAAGACAAAGATGACTGTGGTGAATTAGCAATGAGACACAAAGAGTGCGTATAGCACTGTATGGTTATGAACATTTGCTTCAGGTGTAATGGTAGGACACACAGGACTGGCACCTGCTCCCTCTATGCTCAATGGGAGCTCTTCTACTGACCTAAATAGAAACTATTTTTGACTTCACACAGCTAAAGAAGAAAACATCCAGAGAAAACTCACTCTTCTAGAGATTTTTTTTGGTTTTACAAAATTAGGGAAAATTTTTTTGCAAGTTTTCAATTTTTTCCAAGGACAAAACACAAACAATCAAATTCTCACCCATCTTTACTCTGCAAAACTTTCTTTTAGAAGAGTGAAACATTTCAGTATGTTTTATAGTGCCCAGAATCTCTAGAATCCTGAGATGCTATGCCATGTAGAAATATGAACAATCTTGTCCCATGACCTTCTGCATCTCCATGAGTCTGCAGAGAACAATGATGATGTGGATCTTCACAGAAACCACCTGTGTATGATAATTTTTCAGGTGTGTAACCCATCTTCATATCTCTTCACAGTCCAGCCTTGTACCTTTAAAAAGTCACTCTCAATGGAGTAGTAAGCTAGTTTATCAGATACAAATGTACATTCAATTCCTAACACTGATTGAGCAGTCCACCTCAACAAGGTGGACTCAAACACATCTGTGGCAACGGATCATGAGCAGACCACTGGACACAACAGTGTACAAGAACCATCTAACAACTATTGTTGTGAGACAGTGATAATTATATTCATTGGAATAATAATGCTGATCATTTTCCACTTGGGCTCTACGGTGAAAAAATTGGTAAATACTGCATGTATTTCTGCATGTAACTCTGTGAGTGCATTTAGTTTTTTGCCCAAGGCAAAAAATCTTTTGGAGCACATTTAAATATTCTAATCCATTAGGAAACACTGAGGTTGGGGCATTCAGACCCCATTGCTTGTAGGCAGGTGCATGGAGTTAGCACTGTATCTCTGACAAAAACAAAGGAGCAGCAGTATTTAGAATAGGCAATAAGCAATAATAAGTAAGAAAATACAGACTTAAATTCCAATATGGAGTAACCAAAGCCATGGAAATGTTAATGAATTGTATTCAGCAGAGGTAAAGTCAGCAGGGAGGAAAACACCAGTACCTGGCTGTGACTTAATTGTTACTTTACAAGTGTTTATGTGCTCTGTGTTTAATGAGTGCAGATTGGGAGTCCAGGACTCAATTAAAAATACTATAAACAAAATAGAAGAGTACAAAGGCAAGGAGGAAGCATGATAAGCCCGCACTCTAGGGCATTGTGACTGGAAAAACATCATACCATATATAAGATGTCTCCAGATCTAAAGGAACATCAACAGATGTTCAAAGGAATCATCTAAATGACTCAGGAGTAGATTTGAGAGAGTCTGTGACACAAGGAGTAACTGCAGCTGAGGAGAAGATAAGGAGAACCTGTATCTTAAAGGCTGAAGTCCCATACACCAGACAGAAATTTGACATGGCTAGCAATACATATTTAGTATTGAAAAGTATTTACTTCAAAAGTGTAGTGTGCTCCATAGAATGTAAGGATTCCCTCTGAGCTGTCACTTTTCCTTTTATAATATTATAGGAGCATCAATACTCAACTCAAAAACACGGTTCAAAGGGCATCATCTTCCAACAGGTCTCTCTCTGTGCTTCAAATAACTCACACATACACACAAATCAAGTCAAATAATCAGAAACATGAAGTGAGCAATAATGATTAATAATAGAAATGGGAATGCCACTCTTTGAATTACCCAATTAGGATATAGATACTATGAAATCAGTGGCTGTAAATTCTGATGACAAGGCAATTTTGTTGCCTCTTTTACAGCCCCACCACCACCACAAGAGTAGCGTTTCAGGCATTGTATTACTCAAGTAGGATGGAATTACCAACCACCTGCAAGTCACTATTCTTGGCAAACAAGTTATTGTCACTTTTGATTCTGACTGTTAGCAGTATCACTGGTTTCATCTCACAAGACAGTTGGTGTCTGTTAATAAAGCCATTATAATTAAGATAATCAGTTGTTGCCTCTGTTTTGATTTAGCTGCAAGAAAACAATAGTTAGAGGTGTCAACTTTCTAAAAAACAGACAAAATTGAGATGCATATTCAGAAGCAGAACCTGGACACCTGAGAAGACTGAAGTATTTACAGGATTCAAGGTCCTTCAGGTAAACAGAGCTCCTAAATGTGCTTTAAGGATAAGGACTGCATCAACTTTTAGGCATTTATGTCTCCACACTTATCTTTGTGTGCTTTTATGGATGATGATTCTGTCTCCAAGGTACACTTTTGCCTGCAGTACTACCTTGTGACCGCACTGTTGGTGTTTCCAAATGAAGAAAACTTTCACTTCTCAAAACACTTGTGCATAGACTCAGGCGAACAGTTCTCTCACAGCCAAACCTGTCTCAGCAACCTCTGTTGTGGGATCTCCTCCTGTGATGGCCTCACATACCATTAACACCAAGGGGGTGAGATGACCCTCGTTAAGAAAGGCCATGCTGTCATCAGCCTCAGGGCAGATGAGAGCTGTAGGCAAACTGAGTTCAGAGAGTTTTCAGGCTGTCAGCAAGGACAGTATGGATGCTGGGTACTCATGATGAGATATCCAGTAAGATAATAATAACTGTTTCATTATTATGTTGTGTTTAAAACTATTCTCTCATTGTTCTTAATTAATGTTTGGGCTGCACATGTGGAAAATGCTATAAAAAGAAGCTCTCCATTATTATTTATTTCAGCCTGGATTTGTTACAATGCCTTGAGAAACTGTTCAGAGATGCTACATAGTGATACTAATACATTATCCACAGACCACCCCCCTACCCCCCCACCCCAATATTCTTGTATTTTACAACCTGCAATTGCATAGAATCACTTATTGCCAAGTGGTCATTTTCTCACATTTGTTATGACAACAGGATAAATGCCAACGTTTGTCAACATCTTGTAAATGATGAGTCTTAATGAGGCAATCTAGTGTTTCACCCCTCTGAGGAATCTCATAATAGGATGAGCAAAATATCAGGTTAAAGGAAGTGGGAGGTAATCCCAGGGGACAGACCTTTTCTTGTACAATATATTCCCCAAGGTTTTGCTTGGAGTGGGTTCTAGGATGCAGGCCAATTTGGCGTACCCCCTTGTATGAAATTTTAATTGTGTTTTTATCAAATCCAGCAGAAATGCAGTCTGCATGTTGAATCTGTCAGTAAGCAGTGCCCTGGGAGAAAATAACAATATGAGCTTTGAGAACTTTCACCTAAAACATGAACTTAAAGTTACTCTTCCTAAGCTGAAGAATATACCTCTAATGTGCATTCTCTTGATCTGTCCCGCTTTTTTTTATTTTTTGGTTGGTTTTTTGGTTTTTTTTTAATTTTGATTTTATAAAATATATTTCTGCCTTTTGTGCTTACTAATTTATTCCAGGAGGTTTCTCTGTAAAAACTGCAAGGCACATTCCTGTCCAGCATTTTCTTTTTATTTATAAACCAAAGTGGAAGAGAATTATTTTATCTCCTCTGAGCTTTTTAATGTGTTGCTTTTTTAATATATATGTATACTACTCTGCATTTCAGAATGCTATGCCTTAAAAACTTGAGTAAATAAAGTGTGTAAGAGGGCCCTACAAAGGCAATACTTAATTAGAACAAGACGGGTTTTCAGAAATAAGTACTATCACTTCATGACTCTATAAATGATACTATAGATAATCAAGAGACATTGTGTTTTGATAACAAGAAACATATATGATTTAGGATCCAGCCAATTTTCAAGCAGAATTAGAGTTCATTCAATTTTTTTTTTCTTTCAGGTTTGTTATTTATTTGGGCCAAACTGAAAACTCAAAGAATGTCAGAGATTTTATTTTGGAGAATTTAAAAATAAGGAAGCATTAAGTTATAGCACTGTTTTGGCTTTTTAAAAAAATCCACTGGAAAATTACGCAATCAACACATTCTATTGAAATATACTGAATATCATTTAAATCACTCATTCAAAATGATGAAAATTTTTCATCATTTTCGATTATTTAGTTCAGAATTTCATTAATAACTTGTAACTTCATTTCAACATTTTATGTATCACATAGAAATATAGTAAGGCTAATAATGAAGTGCTTCTGTAAACTTATATTCATGTTTTTTAAAACATCAGTGTATGTGTGTGGGTGTTAAAAAATTAATTTCTTAAACGTCTCAGAAATTTCAATTCTTTGATTTTATTCTGGCTGAAATTAATAATGAAATTCAAAATTTCTTTTGGGACAGACATTTCAGATGTTACTATACATCACCACAAGTGGTGAGGGACCCACATCGATTCCCTAAGATATTTGGCTTCAGAGCACCCATTTCAATCTATGGGATTTTTTTCTCACCATATATCTTTCTTCCCCGTAGTGCCCTCTGCATCTCCTGGGATCTTCTCTGCATCTACAGTGTCTTGAGAAAGGCAATGTATTGCTATATTTTGATTTTCACTTTTGCTGTTCATCTGCATACTGGAGACATGGTTTAATTGGATTGGATTGGCCATGACTGTGCCTTCTCCTGCCAACAGAAATGATGTTGTAGTCTTTTCCTACTAATTGTTTTTATAACAACTGCTAATGTTAGTTAGAACAACTGCAACTGGCTCTGGTTTGCATTTGTTTTGT
This sequence comes from Hypocryptadius cinnamomeus, assembly GCA_013400635.1. Classification (NCBI taxonomy): domain Eukaryota; kingdom Metazoa; phylum Chordata; class Aves; order Passeriformes; family Zosteropidae; genus Hypocryptadius; species Hypocryptadius cinnamomeus. Next base: position 13,975 of record VYZP01059725.1, read on the forward strand.
TTTAATCATCATTTAAGAGTTAACTTAGAGTCCAAGAAAGGAAGGGAGACCTGCATTACACCTGAGCATTGCTAACAAGCCCCTAGAGCAGCATACTATTTTGAACTTTATTAGCCACTGAATTTTAAGTAGACCAAATTGTCAGTGTTTGCATTTGTAGGTTCCTTCCCTGAGACTGTTTATATAAATATAAGTGAGAGGGAAAGACAGGGAATGCATGCAGGGAGAAGGACAGGCAGAGGTCAGTCCAACCATGAACCTAAGTGGAACAGAGTTTTCTGATTTTCAATGAGACAAATCATGTGAGGAGACACAGACTTTTGTACTCTCCTTGAGGCAGAAAAGATTTTGTGACTTGCAAAACTTATCCACTGAAGTCACTCTAAAAAAGGGCAGGTGAGTCAGGTATGTGGGGTTTTTGCAGATGAATGGTGAGGAGTGGCAGGAAACATCCATGCAGTAGTCAAGGACCTAAAATAGCTTTCATAGGAAGTAAAATAAATTATTGCTTCCTTTCTTAACTCTATAGGGTTCAGAGGTAAATACATAGGAAAAACTTCATTTCTTGAGGCAAAAAATCCAAATTTCAGATGACAGTAAAGAGTTTTGATACAAATGAAAGCATGACACTGGAGAATGTATTATCTAAAGGCAGAACATATACCCTTTAATCCCACTGTA
>VYZP01059726.1:0-26015 GCA_013400635.1 Hypocryptadius cinnamomeus
GCACTGCCGCGGCCCCGGCGGGTCTTGGCCGCCCCCGAGCAGCGGCGAGCAGCTGCGGCCGGGCCGGCGCTGCGGCGGCGGATGCTGGGGCCGCCGCCCCGATTGCTGCACAGGGGGCTGCGCGGCTGGAGGATGCTCCGGTGGCCGGCCTGAAAAGGAGGATAAAAGGAGGAGTTGAAGATCCTGGTCTTGTGGGGGGTTTTTTGGTTTTTTGGGTTTTTTTTTCCTCGTTAAGTGAGCGTGACTAAAGAAGACAGGTATTTTGGCAAAAAGAACCTCGGCATAATTACTGGTGGCTTTTTAATGTTGTACTAAGGTCTTTAAGCAAAAGACATAATCGTATTTTTACATGATGTAGGGAAGCGCAAGGACTGCAAGTGAAAAGCGCTGTAACAGCAAAGGCAGGAAAGCCTGCAAAAGCAAAATACCGAACTGAGACCTCTGGGGATTTTTTTTAGGGAAATTGCACAATTACTACGAGTTTCCACCCATATGTAAGGACTGACTTAACACCCGGTGAGCTCTTTCTTCCTGAGAATAAGTTTAAGCCCCATATGCCATTCTGCAGAAGCAGTGCTGTCAGATGCATGGCTGACTCAAGGTTTGAGCCTGGATCTGCACTTGGTGTTTTCCAAGCAAGGATTTCCCTATGCAGGAAAGTGCTGGTTTGTTGCTTGGGTTTTTTTTGGAAATCCAAATACAGAAGTACCACCAACATTTTCATTTTCACCTAATCTTTGGCAAGATTACAGCTCAGTGTGTTATCTCCATGTGTATCCATCCAATGAATCCTCAGAGCTGATCCTTTCCTCATCCCACCTTTCACACAGCTGTTGGGTTCCTCTGTTGATTTAACCTTTTTTTTTTTTTTTTAATCTAACCTTCTTTGAGCTCATTATCCAACAACTTCTGTCTGCACTGGGTGACATAGTCCATGGTTAGCAGAGTCCAGCCCATCCCAGTTTGTCCACGTGGCCCCTGCAACAAAATGCATATTATTTTAGCATGTAACCTCCCAGTTCCTGTAATATCCAGCTGACGGTTGCGATTTTCCCAGTCTAGTGTTGCTTTTCTTCTCTGTTCCTGACATGCCACTATACTGGCACTGTAGCTGACCTAATGATGTTTTTCTCAGACTTTGTTTTCTCTGGTTTCTTTTACCCACAGTTCTTGCAGAAAGTTCCCATCAAATGATTCCGTTAGAATCAAGAAGACTTTGTGAAACCCCTAACATCTGTATCCACATCCCACATGGCGACTCTGCAATGAACCCAACTACCCCAGAGACTAACTATTTCACTTCCAACTGGTTTCTGTACTCATTGAAGACTTGCACATGTGGAGTCTTGAATCAACAGTTTTGTTCCACCTCTGCATTCCTTCCTTCTTGACCAATGGTTCTTGTGCTCTACTCAAGCCTTATAGATGTCCTATAAAGAGTGGTAGGCTGTCATAGCCATTTGGTGCCTCTGTAGTGTTTTCAGTTTAAAGTATGAATTGTGATTTGTAGGAAATTTTGGAGGCTAGAAGTAGGCTGTAGGTCCAAAATTCAACCTACATTTGGACTGGAAGACTGGAAACAAATGTTCTAGCAGCTACTCCCCTTCAGCTGTGTCTTTTGGCACAGTTCGATGTCATCAGCAAAATACAGTTTTCATTGAGTCAAGGGATGCACAAAGCATGCCAGTACACTGAAACCCAGAGGAACTTTCCATCTCTTTAACCCTACTGTAGACATTCCTGGTTCTTCCAGATAGTTAGTTTATTTGGATTTAATTAGTTGAAAAAAACCTTTCAAAAATCATAAGCTTAATCAAGTCCATATACTTGCTTTTGAGCAAGAGTCACTACATATGGTATAAAAGGGTATTACCATAGCAATCTGGACTCTCACCTTAACCAGTCCTCCTGCTAAAATGGAAACAAAGCCAAACACAGTTCCAAAGGAGAGGGGTGGCTTTTGCTGGCCTCTTCCTTTCTTTTCTCCCACCTCTCATCTCCTCTTTGCTCTCCAGCTCCAAATACCTTTTGGTTTAATTTATCTGCCTCTGCATTTAGAAGAAGACAATACTGGATATTTCTCTTTTAAATCTGGGGAAGTGGAGTTTGCTCATTACCTAACCTTTATTTGCAGCCCTAGTCAGCAGACAGGCTGGTCAGGAAGGTCAGGGAGGTCAGAAAGAGGAGATGCAGAGAATGAGGGACAGGAGCTTATGATCTTTTGACAAAAGGGAAGGATCAGGCATGGAATCAAAACAGAGGAGTAGGAGGGGGGTCTAAAGGTGATTCGTAGCTGGTGGTGATGGAGGGATGGAGCTGCATAGGCAACAGGCAAAGATGAAGTCCTTCAAAAAGGCTGGCAAAAATCAAGTGACCTCAGACATGACTGATTCTGCACTCCACAAGAGTGAAACTATTCCCTCCTGTCGTTTCTGTGACAGGCACTCCCCAAGGCCCCCACTGCTGCTAGAGCTCCATTATCTGAGACATTGTGCCTCACACTGGTGACACACTCTCTGCCCGAAGGACCTTACAGTTTAGCATGACCCAAAATGCAGAAAAGGAGTGTAACAAAATATTGTACAGGACAGGAGAGGAAGGACAACTGGAGCCTTGGAACCCTACATTGCATTTTACATTTTGTAATGTCATGGTTATAGTCAGAAGTAAATAACATACAAGTAAAGTACACACATAGCAACAACCTTCCCTCCATCTCAGGCATTTCCACTGTCTTTTTTTTCCCATTCAAGAATGAGGAAATCCCAAGCACCCAATTTAACCTCTTGTCCAAGGGCAGAAGTCTAACACAGGCACAGCTGAAGCACAGCATGTGCTGCTAGAGGTCACAGCCTTTGACTTGTAGCATTCTGTGAGTAGCAGTAAAGAGCAGCTGGACACGTACAAGCTTGCTCTGACTCAGCCTAGAACAGCCCATCTCTGTCCCTTGTTCTGCCCTGCACTGTACTGTCACAGCTCTTTGCAAGTGAGCTGGGTGTAGAAGTTACTTTTCAGCTGGACCAGTTCCCGGTCCAGCTCCCGGGGAAGGCATACAAACATTCTGCCAGGCAGCATGGGAAGAGTGTCAGGGGCAGGCAGAGGGGCAGCAGGGCTTGTAGAAGCTGCTGCAGATGTTCTGCTCCAGAGGCATGGAACTGGTCTCAGCTGTGCTTGTGGGAAGCAGGTTGTTTTACAAAACTGCATTTTCAGATGCCTAAAATGGATTTTGGTACTCAAATTGAACACCTTAGGTTTCATTTTCCTAGGATGGTAATCACTAAGCCAGCAGTTCACCTTCACCAGAGTGAGGAGGCCCTGTTCCCAGACATGCAATCCCATCATCTCTTTTGTCAGCCCTGCTACCTGTGGATGAATGAAGCCCTTCAGTCACCAGTGTTGGTCACTAACCAAGCAGAAACGTGACCCATGAAAGAAACAGCTGCCTGGTCTTCTGCTGTGTCATTGAGTTGTATCAGCTCACAGCCAAGTCAAATAAACTCCAGAGCCATGGATGAGGAGGCAGGCTCTTTGGCTGGGAAGAAGTTTGAGTTAGAGAAGAAGGAAAAGAAGGAACAAGACTTCCCCCTTATGGCAAGATCAAGCCACTGGATATGCTTAGGTGCTCACAGACGCAGCTTGAGAGGTCAATTTACGAGTGTTAAACCAGGAAAACACAAACTCTGCCGGAGCCGGCAGTGCTGCAGTTTGCTGCAATCCTTAAATTCACTCCTATTTCCTAGGAGGAAATGGTCCTAGTTCCACATCCCTTATTCATGTAGAAATACTCGTTAAAGAAGTTTTATTAAATAAAATTGGAGAAAAATCAGTTCTCAGCCTGCAGGCTTCTGCATTTTGAGGAAAAAAGTACCTTTTGAAGATATATTGAGGTACATCCCCTAATTATCATTTGTACATAGTATAAACAAAACTCATTATAAAGAGAATGCAAATTTAAACCACACAAGTGTAAATTTCCCATGAGTGCCTAATGCAGAGCAGCACCATGGGTTTAAATCAGCCTCTTCAGTGACCCTCACCCCTGCCAGTTCCTGGGATGAAGTGTGCCCTACCTGCCTTAAGACAGGGAAGATGCTCATCCTTGCTAAGCTCCCTCTCACCACACACTGGAAAAAAAATTCAAATAGACTGATGTGTTTCCTTCTTCATGCCAGGCCTGCATCACTTCTAACTGCTCATCCCTCCAGCAAGGACTTTGTCCTCAGTTAACAGAGCGTATTATGACATGGCCTGGAGCTACCCACAAAGATAGCAATTACTCCTCTCTATATTGTTGGCCTGGTTTTCAAGAGGCCTGGGCAGTCCTACTTCTTCAAGGAGCAAAAGGGCCTGAGGATATCATCACCTCTGGAAATCAAGCCATTAGGGACAAGAAGAGGACGTGGAGGAAGGCATGGGGGCTTGTAGGAAAGCATTGCTTCCATTCAAGGAGCACATCAGTGAGAAGCTGTCACAGTCAAGGGGAGAGAGTAAATAATCTAACAGAACTTTCTTACAGGCCAAAAAATCCTGTGAAAGCCTGGATGGCTGCACACCACATCTCTGAAAGCAATGACAAATCACATTATGGTTGAGGCATGTAAAATAGTTCTGTCAAAGCAGTGGCTGCTGGCGTGGCCGATTTGTATCAGTGAGACAGTCGTTGTTAGTGCTGCTGCCTGGTTAATGCTGAGGCTTTGAGGGCAAGTAAGCTGTCTTCTGGCTGAAGTGTTGGGCCAAGGCTTCCTCCAAAGGAGAGAAATGGATCAAATGGACAAAGTAACTCCTGGTGGTGCCAGCCCTGGGCGTAGCTCACTTCCATACTTTCCACCAAGGAGGAAGGAGAGAAGTTGCTGCATGTGCTGAGCAGCACCCAGACCCACGGTCAGCCTTAGCAAATGACTGGTCCTCCCAGCGTGGGATCCAGCTGTGGCTTCCCATCACCTTTCCAGCCCTGGAGTGCCCTGACTTGGCTGTGATTACTGCTCAGCAGCACAGCTGCAGGGCAGCAGAGCACGGGCTGCAGCACATCTGCCCAGCACTTTTCCACACACAGCTTTCCACCCAGGAATCCTACTGTCATGAGACATTAGATGTTTTAGGCTCATTAATTCTGGTGACACAATCCAGAAATGTATTTTTAGAGGGAGTGAGCAGGTGTCCATGGCAGCATTTTAGCTGACAGTGCTGCAGAATTGCTATTCAGGAGTACTTGGTTGTTCTTTGTATCTTGATTTGTTGCTGAAAAAGGTGGTTATTCTTAATATTTTACCTCTCCTTAGCTTCAGGGATGGCCTGGATGAGACAAACTTGCACCCTTGAATGGACTTTGAACTATCAGACTTCCACTAGGAAACTGGAGAAGTGGTACTAATGATTCATCTGTAGTATTGATTGTAGATGATGGTTGGGAAAGAGAATGAAAATAAGAAATTAAAACTAATGACTGTAACAGATTGAGAAAATATTTTGGTTCAGAAAATTACATCAAAATCATGCCCTTTTTTCCACAAGTATTAGAAATCTGCATAAAAATTATTCAGTCAGAAAATTGGTTGCTAGTGTTGAAAAGAATGACAATCTGTATTCACAGTTACAAACTTTTTTTTTTTTCCCCATAACTACCTTAAATAAAATCTTTAAGGCTGCTGTAATATAATCCTCCATCAATATTTTTAAACTGCTAGGCAAAAATATGTAGGCTCATAGAGCTCATTTTCTAGAAGAAACAATACAGTAAGTGAGTTTGACCCAAACCCATCTGAATGTAATTACAAGGATGGTAAACTGGTTTCTAATGACAGTCACAAGCATCATGCTAGAATCTACAAATTATTTAGTTTGTCTGAGCTCCCATTCTTTGTATATGTAGCTATAAATTTTAGTTTGCTGCAGCAAAGTTCAGGACATTCTGCTGGCCTTGGGAAATTAAGGACTGATTTCCCATTGCTAAATATGAACAGAGGTGCTGCTGTATGGAGGCTGAAGTGATCTTTAAAAACATACAAAAAACCCTGTCAAGAAATTCATTAGCACAGAGGAGCCTATTACAAATATGTGGTCTGACCACAAGGCAGCTATTTGGAAGCAAATCAAAACTGAGCAGAAAAAAAGATTTTTCAAATTCACTGATACTCATTTCAATTAATAGCCCACCTGCTAAGTGTAACAAACCTGAACATATTGTGATCATTAACGCTCTAAAGTAGCCTTTTGTCAAAAAAGCCCAAAACCAAGCTGGAAACAATGTTGAAAGACAAATCAATGCCAGTGCCACTCTCTCACATATTGAGGTAAAAGGTTGATTCTTGCAAAGGCTAGAACAAATTCTTTGTCTTTAGGCTAAGAATGATTAATTATTACTGATAAAGACCCCAGAAAAACATGGAGAGCAGGAGGGAGTGCTGAGGTCTCAGTCCCGAGCAAGAGCTGTGGTGGTGCATGAAGAGATTTACATTTCTCAAGGTGGATACTGCCCTACTCTGAGACCAGAAATTAGTAGACAAGGTACTGCAACCCCTTCCCATCCCAAATAGGAAAGGGCAGGGTGTAAGTGGTTCGAGGTCTGGGCAAGTAAGGGCCCAGGTCCTGGGGGGGAAGAGGGGGTTAGTGAAAGGAGTTCAGGCCAATGCTCCATTTGAATGACAAATGCTTCACCACTGTGACTTCTTTTCACAGCTGACTGCATTTAGGAAGAGGTTTGAAGGATTGCAGCCCGAAGCAGTTGACCTTTCCCACCTCTCTTTCCAGGAAGCTGGAGGTGAAATTAAAGGTTCTGAGTTCCATGGCATGCTAAACACCACGGGTGGGGTGGGTCTCATGGCTGTGTGCCTGACACGAAGCACCATCAGAAGGGCTGCAGGTGGGGACAATGGCCACAGGGCCATCAGCTCATGGAAAGCAGCTGCAGCCCCAGGGAAGTGAGCTGAGCCACTCCTGGCACAACTCTAATACCATGGGGTCCAGCTCCATACTGACTTTCTACCTCTGAATTCTGCAATAGTTTTGGTTTGTTTTTTTTTTCTTTCGGACTTGTCAAATGGCTTTGAATGTCAAGCAAGCAGAAGAAGTAAAGCCTGGAAGACCTGAAAAAAATTAATGAATTTTTTTAACCTCTAAGAGTAGTTTTTATGGGTATGTATATCTCCTGTCTCTGTTGATGTCCTACAAATAAGAAAAAAGGATTTTTAAAAATAACCTTGAAGTTAATTTTTAATACAGGAATGATAATTAATTAAAACTGCATAAATTAATTTTGGACTAAATGCATACTTCAGGTGCTCCAAGACAAGGATGTATTTAAAATGACAAGCAAACAAAATCCATTACATAGACAGAATAAAATTTAAACAAGTCATTATTTGAAATACAAAAATGCCATATATATGTTATTTTAAAATAAGTTAGATGAATTATTTTTCTCCTTTGTTTTCCCACCTTTCTAAATCTTGTGGAAGGACATATGCCTCAGGCGAACTCTGGAACTATTTCCTTTTTGATAAAAGGGTCTTTCTGTTTCAAAGGCTATCTGGTCAGTAATATAGCCAAAGCTATACAGGAGGAGGAGTACAGCTTTTGATTTACAGTGTTAATGTTAGGAGAGATGTTTAATCCTCCATTTTCTGAAGTGTCTTTACTGTCAGGTATTATCCTATATCAGTATGGAACATTCACTCTCAAAAATGTCTGCTACCCTCTTTTTGGTGGTTTTTTTTCTTTTTCTTCTTTTAGTAACAAGGTAAATAAAAATAAAAAAAAAAGCCAAGTTATTTTCTTGGTTAATATTAGCTCACTTCCAAGGGACCTGTTAGAGGGGGATCAGTTGTCCTGTGTTGGCTGGAACAATCCTGGTGTGCAACCCCTTTTTTTTGACATCTTCAGACACTCTTTTCTTACAGGCTGCATAGCCTGTTCCTGCCTTTGCCACCTTACATGCTCCATGTGGCACCCTCTGGGATACTTTTTGGGGGCTGTTGTGTGGGTTTCAACTACAGTAAAATCTGGTTTCCTCATCTCTAACTATGAGATAGGGTAACAGAAGAAAACCACAGAGAAACTCCTATAACCCTGTAATCCAGCTGGCATATACCGTGTCTGTTCCACTCCATCTTATCTGCCTAACACCAGATGAATCTGCTGCAATGCCAGCAGATGAATTCCCATGCAGCAGTAGTGTGGATAGGGTCTGGAGACAATGGAAGATGGGCAGAGGGAGAGAAAACCTCCCCTCTTCCACATAGTCAGTGGTCCTATCCACAGCAATGAGGGCACAGTGACAGGGGCTTTCCCTCTAGTTGCAGCCAGCCACAGCAGTGCTGAAACACTCTGCTCCCTTATTCAGTGCTGTGCTGGTGCCACCACTTTTTGACTTATCACAGCATTTATATAAATGAGCCCCAGTCATAATTTTTAAAAATGAGATTATTTTACTGTCCTCAATTCCTCAAACTGGTAAGCAGATCTTAAGAGCTGATGAAGAAACATTTATGAAGAAACAAATTCTTTAGGTATCCATCAAACTACAGTTTGATGTATTGAAGAATTGCTGACTTGTGTCTTTTCTTCTTCACTATATCCTTTTCCTCCCCTTCCCCACTGGCTGCACTGTATAGCCATACCACAGAGATGTTAATGTAATTACTGGCCAAGACAAATCAATGTGGGCTTTGAGCTGCCTGGGTGTTTTGTTCATGCCCTCTTTCCTGGGGCAGCCCTTGTACAGCTAGTGCAGGGAAGCAGAAACCGGCTCTCTTATTATCAGGTCCTCAAAGGACTAAAGCAATGCAGGAGATCATTTTACCATTACAGTGGTAGTGATACAGCAGTTACAATGTCTGCCCAAGATTCTGCTGTAAAATAACAGACTTCAGGATTTCCCAATGCAGCTACAGAAAATGTTGTTCCACATTTCTCTTGAGGCTGATTTTATGAAATCAGAAGCAAATCCTTAAAGAGCTTAAGATGATAATCTGGTTGGGTTTCATTTATGAGAAGTCTTTCTTGTGTTTAAGAGAGTGATTAAAGATTTGCCTTGTATAAGCTCACATGTCTCTGTCTGCTGGCATCAGAGTCAGGTATTGCTTTGTCTTTGTTTTAGAGTGAGAAGCTTGTGTCTCTGGGCCTGATGCCCTGCACCACCTTGTTTGACAGCATCCATCTGCCATGGGCACAGCTTGAGGGGCAAACAGTGGTGGCAGGTGCCAAACATGTCTGTCCTAGGCTTTTACCACCTTCCTATTGGGCTGGTAAATATTCCAACACCACCTTCCTGAGGAGCTGCCTTAGCAGGGAGTGAGGGCAGTGGAAAAAGGTGGTGTTATTTTAACCTCAAGAATTAGTATATTCATCTGAGATAGACTGTGGTGTCCAACATTTAGCTGGTGTAATTTTATAGACACATAAGCCTGGGTTTAGTAGAGCTGATATTTTGCATGAAGAAGGAAGGGGAAGGAAGGGGAAGGAAGGGGAAGGGAGGGAGGGAGGAAGGAAGGAAGGGGCGGAAGGAAGTGGCGGAAGTAAGGGAGTAAGGAAGGAAGGAAGGAAGGAAAGGAAAGGATCTTCCAGTAACTTTTTTGAAAAAGAGGAAGAGCAGCAGAAGGTCATTGAAGATTATAACATATCTGGGGTTGCAGAGACTGACCTTTGAGAGAAATTCCTGTAGGGCATTTCCATGTCAGCTCATTCTTTGTGTGTGCTTGTGATGAAAACTATCCTTGTTTTTCCCAGCACTGAGAATTCAAATTTTATTTTGTGACTTAGTTTTGTAATTTTTTTTCCATTTCTGAAGATGCTCTATCCCTGTAAAACATTATGGTTTGCTGGTGCTGAAATGCCAGAAGGATTTGTAGTGGCTTCCACCAAACCACCTGAAAAGTAGGTCAGTAGCTATACAATTTCAAGAGAACTGCAATGCTAGAGCAGAAACTGAGTTAATCCTGATGTATATGATGAATATACCTCCTAACCTCTCTGCAGGGGACAGTGTGGACATGAATATATCTTCATTAATCTTTACTCAACTGGTTATTTCCAAAGGGGAGGGCCTAATGACATTTTCTTTTTCATTAAATACCATGGGGCCAAATCTCTTGAGCTTATTTGTTCAAACAGAGGCATCTAAATGCAGATTTAGCCCATAAACTCTCATGAGGGGAAAATAAAATTTCATAGTAAGAAGAATATGTAATAAAACATGGTTTAAATTAATTTATATCGGGAATTCCTCTTCCCAAAGTAAACCTGCAATTAGCTTTGTTTAGATAAAGGACAAACCTCTCATGGTGATGGTTCAGCTAAATGGGTAACTTTAGGTCTAAGCAGCTACACAAAGTCACCATTAAAACCCTGCAGGAAAGCCCTGGTGTATTCTGATTTATTGAGTTTCCCTCGAGCAGTTCTTGCCTGCTGTATTTTATTTCAGCCTTGGTTTGTTGCCTTTAAATAGCTGTTTTTAAAATTCTGAAATCTCTTTATAGCTGGCAGACAGAAAGCATAGGCTGCAGGCAGAGAAACGGGTAGGGAAAAGGAGGGAAGGAGGGAGAGCAGACCTGAGTACGTCAGAATGAATGCAAACATTACATAATGGAACATGCAAACACTTCAAAAACAATGTTAAAGCCTTTTTAGATCGAACTGACACCAGAGAACAGAGCAGAGGTAAGCACACTAAACTCACATATACTGCATGGAATCCCATCCAGAACAGTTCCCATTGAGCTATAAACTCTTGGACTAATGTGATGAAAAAAGGCAAATATGTGTCAATAACTTAAAATAAAAATAGAAATATCCAAGTAACTATAGGTTGCCTCAGATGGGGACTGTTGGGGAGATGAGGGATTATACGAAGGGTGGCCTCTTAGGTGATGGGTAAACACGAGTTCCTGGTGGGATGTGTGGCTTCAGAGGACAAACAGCAGACTAAAGAAGCAGGAGATGACAGGGAGAAGCACAGCAGTAACCAACCCACTACTCAGATAACATCCAGACTTCAAAGGCTGCACATCAGGAGGGTGGAGGAGGAATGGCAGCAGAGCCACTGCTGGTGCTGCTGGGACAATCAGCAGAGCAGGCTGTGCTGAGGGCTGTGACAGTCTGATGGCCCTGAAAGGTTTTGTCCCCCTGAAGAGGGGACTGCAGTGGTGAGAAGCAGCTACTGTGTGGATCAGATAACACCACTGAGAGGTAGAGGCATGAGTGAGAGGACCACAGCTATCCTCCAGGGCTTTTCTTTGGGTGAGGGAGCTAGAAATATCTATAAAAAATCTAATTAGCTTGTAAATGAGGAGATAGCTGAAGTGATCTGTCACAGGCTATAAATAACACTGTTCAGAAAACAAAGTTCTAACTAAGGCTTTATGGGTGGAAGCTGGAGCTGGGTAAGTTCAAGCTAAAAATAAAATGTAGATCTTGACCAGTGAAACACCTTATGACAGGATGTGGTTAGCTTCTCTCTCATGTTAAATCTTTAAATCAGGATTAGATTTCCTTCCTTAAAAAAATTCTCACATTCAGTCAGCAGAGAATTGTTCAGCACTCCGCTCCCAGGGTGAAGGGTAAAGTTCTAGAGAGTTATGCTGCAGCCTGCAATGATGCACCCTGGACTTAAACTCTGTGACTTTAGAACACCCACCCTTGAGCAATATGTGATTAGAAGGGTTGCAAATGTGTATTAATTAACACTGAAAAGCTAATCAAAGTGGGTTGGTAAATCAGGACACCATAAAGGACAAACTATAAAAACAAGCTAAGTTTCAGCACTAGAAAATATGTGGGAAAGAAAAGTGTTTCCAGTGAGGAATATTGCTCCTTCAAACCAGCCCTGTGTAAGACAATTAACTCATTGTAGGCTTTTTGTGGCTAATGCATACTTAGAAGCTCCTTACTTGTGCATAGGTACATCAATTGCAAAAAGTCCATGGAGTGTAGGCCTGAGTGGGGTTACAGAATTGCCATCAGGCTGTCAATTTTCAGCACAGCCACACACTGAAAGCAGAGATGAGACTTGGGTCCTTCTCCTTCACAGCAAGATTTTTTCTTTGAGTGGAGGATGTTGGTTTCTGTGAGACACAGCTGAATGGCTCCAGCTTTGCCCAGCGCAGAAAGGCTGCAGATGAATTTGCTAAAGGAAAGTAAACCTTAGAAGCATGCAGATGCTTGTGAAATCCTCTTGGGATTTCATCCCTAGTGTCTTAATGCATCTGGTTAATTGTCAAGTGCCAAGTTTACATTCATCAATTAAATGAGAATGATTACAAACTGCCTTACCCATTGTCACAGAGGCAAAGGTTCCTTTCAACTCTAATAAATTAAATTAAATTGGCTCAAACCCTGCAACCCTAGACAGATTGGCTTTATGTTGAGAGGCATTAGTTTGATTGACAGCTGTCTGGTTGACTGGGAATGGTTACCAGAATGAATAGCATCAGACAATGGGGTTTTTTATAGTATGGGAGGGATTTTACATGAATAGGGACAACATCAGCTGGTGGATGCAGCACCCGGGAAAAGCATCCGACCAGTTATGTAACATCAGTGGCTTTAGGCTATAGTACAGGAGTCTTATGAAGCCCTGAACATGTGGATAAATGTGTGTAAATATTATCATTGTTGTTTTTTCATCCATCTAATTCCAGTTATCAAGCAGCAAATCCTATGTATTTGCAGAGATCAGCAATTCAGTGACAAAACATATTTCACACATGAGATTTTTTCCACGATTCTTCCCAATTAGCAAACACTGGGGTGACCATCAACACCTAGAGTTTAACTTTGTTGCCAGGAAGGGGATCTAGGTGATCTTTACCTTGTCTGTGTGTTTTAAAAAGTCTTTTACACCATAACAGCTGCCTGCTCACCAGATCTTCCTGTTTTTTAATAGTTTCATCAGATCACTGTCTGCAAATGTAAGGCCCTACACAGCATCACTGATAAATCATCTTTGTTAAACCTCATCTACCCTGCATTTACTCTAAGGAACTGCTGCAACCTTTTATTCAGGATAGGGAAGCTGTACTGCCACACCAAACACCGCAATTGTCTTCTGGCAGCAGATGGTTGCATAGAATAGTAAAATGGTTTGGGTTGGAAGGGATTTAAGATCATCTAGTTCCAACCCCCCTGATTTGGACAAGGATACCTTTCACTAGACCAGGTTGCTCAGAGCTTCATCCAACCAGGTCTTGAACACTTCCAGGGATGGGACACCCACAACACCTTTAGGAAACCCATGCAGTAAGTAGTTGTCTGGGAGCAGTTCTGCATCACTGCTGCCAGTTTGGCTAGCCAGCTAGTACAAATCAAGATGCTTCTACTTAATCCATTAAGCCTTCTTTCTCCTGAGGCTCTAGCATGTTGGACTTTTGAGAGGAATAGGAAAAGCTTGAAGGAAGATGCACACATTTTTAAAATTAACTCAACTGTTTTAAAGGCACCTTTTCCTAACATGTTGTGTAGTTGAATTATACAGCTGTGTAATTCAAAATGCAGTTAAGCTGGCTGCAATTTTGCAAACATTTAAAATTGAGGGTAGATAGCAAGGGAACAGAATGTCACTGCTTATAGGCAGATCACACCCTAACTGTATAAGAAAGGCCTACTGTTCTGACTTGCTCTTATAAATTTAGGTACAAAAGAATTGAAAGTGATAATAATCAAAAAACAGGTCAATGAGAAGGAATATACCAATAATTTCATCATCTTAGTGTAAGTGGTTGACAACTAAATGCATTTAGCATTGTGTTTTCTGGGCTAGTCTTTGTAGGTTACCTCATCCTGAGAAACCTTCAGTCAAATTTAACTGTACCACTATTTTCTGACCTCTGTTTCTAGAATCCCTACTTGAGCAGTGTCACTTCTGTCTTCTTTCCTTTGATGCTTTTGGTGTGGTTCTCACAGCAGAGGCATAGGGGGTAAAACCACCAGCAAACACCTCAAGTGAGGGAGCAGAAGCAGCGTGTGCCAGCAGTTTCAGCAGGCTTGGTAGCAGATGGGAGGTGAGGGTGGATAATTGTGCTTGTGGTTTTTCTCACTCTGAAGATAAGGGTTCTTTCTTATAAATTTCTGTTTCTCTTCTCAGACATGCAAGCACAGCAGATTTCAGTATTTTGCTGCTCACTTGTCCATGTGCTACAGACTGTCTTATCAGTCAGTAAGAATGGTTTGTACAGCAAAGCAGCTGGCACTGGAGATCCTGCATCCATAACATGTGAAGAAGCTGCATTTTTACATAGTTTATGATATGATTATGTAATGACACCAGAAATTTATGTCTTGAGTCTAGAGGGATGTTTGGGAGACACTACCTTAAAAGTTTCTTTTTGAGCTGAAAGATGAAGAAAACCCAACATAGACAGAAGTGGCTTGGGTCCAGCCCACATCCCACTGAGGAGAAGCTGTGCCCTAGTGGCTGGTAAGATGCTATGTCTATTCTGACAAGGGTGGAGGTTTTTGGCATCTCTGTGCTAGAAATTCTTTTTTGTGAGCAGCATAGTACACAGAGAACTAGTGCCATTTTTACCTTCCCAGACTAAGTCATGGATAGAAATTATGAAGTGTATGTTTTTCTTATTATATTAGCATAGGCATGGCTCTCT
Source organism: Hypocryptadius cinnamomeus (assembly GCA_013400635.1). Lineage (NCBI taxonomy): Eukaryota > Metazoa > Chordata > Aves > Passeriformes > Zosteropidae > Hypocryptadius > Hypocryptadius cinnamomeus. The sequence continues at coordinate 14,592 of VYZP01059726.1, forward strand.
CACAGATGAAATTGTATAACAAGATATTAATTCAGTTTTTGCATATTAAGTGTGTGACTGCAAGGATGAAAGAATAGCTCCTGACAGTGCCACCACCTAGATGCAAAGAGATGATAGAAATATTTTTCTGATTTTCAGTATCTGGCATGCTCCACACATTGCTATTCAATACTATATTCCAGCTGTCATTAATAAATCACTTCAGCTCTATGCCCTCCTTTAATGATAAAAACACACTCCTTAACAAAAGCAGTGTATTCCATTTTGAATCAATTAATTTATGTGTATGTCTTGACCCACAGTAAAATATATGTGGAATAATTGTCTGCTGTAACACCCAAAGTAATTAAAACTACATGAGGACAGTTTTGACCACGTACTTTATCATCGGGACTTATTTTCCTGTCACACACTCTGAGGGCAATTTGATGACCATGTAAACAATTAATCACCTAGGAATGAATAAGGAAAACTTTCTTAATAGTCCAGAGATTTCATTTCCTTAGCAAGCCCATCAGTACATAACAACAGCAGGTCAGTACCAGTGCCACAGATATCATGTGGGAGATGTTGGCTGGGAGAGGAGCAGAGGAACGTGGCTCCCCTTTTTCTCAAAACAGCTATAAGTTCCTCTGCCTGACCGTCTGAATCAAGGAGAAAAAGTGGTGAGTTACATCATGCAACACGAGTTGCTACCAGACATGCATGAAGACAAGTTTTTAATCCATCAGGCCGTTGTTATTTGATGACATGAATGTCTGAAGTAGCTGATGTGCCAAGGCGGATGTACCGCTGGGATGTACTTGGTGTGAAGATGCACGTGCCCTTGACTTGGCTCCGCTAACAAGGTGGCATGCCCCCTGTCAGCCCCTGTCTCATGCAATGTAGTAGCAGTCTCCTCCTCTGTGTCCTCACCTGGCCCTGAATGCTGCATATGTTCACAAAAAGATGAAGAAAGCAGTGGTCCTTTTTTTGACTGTTACGTGCAGTGGCTGCTCCATAAAAAGACTTCTCTAAAGACTATGCAGAGTGAGAAAGATGGGGTGAAATATTCAAACCGAAATCTAAAAATGCTGAGCAGGTCTCTACTTCTGGAACCTTGAAGGTTCATGCTTGCAGGATCAACACATTTGTGCCTTGTATCTGGACTGATGTCAAGAAGGCAGCAAATGCATTAAAGTGTAATGCATACAAGGCAGGACACCGATGTGCCGGGGATGGAGGTTGTGCTGCCTGTCCTGTGGCACACCTGCAGCACAGTGTTGTGCTGGGGGAGGAATTTCAACCTTCAATAAATCTGCTAGAGATGTAAAGCAGTATGTAGAAACCTTATCCTCTGCAGAAATTTGGCAAGTGTGTAGGGGTCCTCCCACTGCAGTAAGGGAGGTCTTCAGTATTGCAGCTAGAGGACAGAAAATTTGGTCCTGGATTGTCTAAACTAAATCAAAACTTGTCCTGGAATTGGGATAGAAAATCCCAATTCTTTCTTTGAGTTTCTCCCATTCCTGCCACTGTCAGAGAGGCACTAGAGGGAGTAAAATAGGGAAACAGGTCCCTGAAGAGCCTGGGATAAACAGAGTTGTAATGACAGAGACAGACACTTGGAGAGCACTGTGTACAAATTCACCTTTAGCCTTGAAGATAAAGACTGGAAACTATTGTGCATGAAATGTAAAAGAGCTTTGTTTTGTTTAGAAGTATGCATTGCAGCAGAGATAAACAGAAAGGCAGTATGTACCACGGGAGTAAAATTACCAAAGATAATTGCTACCTTTTCAAAGAGAGAAATTCATAAAATTGTACTGATATTTTTTTAGTTTTTGTTTGACCTGGTTGGATTTTTTAAATTAGATGCTCAAATAAAATATCTGCATCTAAGGAATGACCATCTGAATTCCTGGGTTCTCAGCTCAGCTGATGGATTATGGACCTTCACTTTTAAAAGTTCTGACTAATTGCACCGTGGATAGTTTAACACACAAAGCCATGCAGAAATCTGCTGAAGCAGAATTTGTAACAGAGGTTTTTGCTGCTGCAGCAGCAGTTAGCAGGAGCTGAGTGATCTTAACCCAGTCTGGCAGTGTTTCTGTGAAGTGACTGCAATGCAGACATACTCAGAACAGCAAAAGAGGAGTGGCTGCAAACAGTGGAGTTAGAGTCTATCCCACATGCCAGAGATTTACTATGATGCTAGGCAATTCATTGCTTAATACCCAGTATTTTCTGAGGTGTTTCCCCAAAATGTTCCTCATTTTTATACACTGAAGACAGCTGGCATTTTTGTCCCTGTCTGAGCCACACAGCAGTGGAGGGGCTCTGGCAGGGTGTGTGTGTCCCTGCTGGGTGCATCTAATCCAGCCTGGAAAGGGGCCAAGCAGAAGTGATAGCTGAGGGCTCAAGGAGCTTGAGTGGAAGGCAGGTTTCTGTGTCTGGCTGAGTCCAGCAGGCTCCACTGCTGTTTTATTAATTGGCTGTGTAAAAGAGTGTCCTGTTTAGAAAGGGTTGAAGGCGATCTAGAGTAATCTTGGTCTGCCTTGAGAACAAGCTCAACTACTTTAAAGTGCTGGTTATCCTGGTTTAGGCTGGGATAGAGTTAATTTTCTTCTTAGTAGATGATAGAGTGCTATGTTTTGGATTTAGGATGAGAATAGTGTTGATAGCACACTGATGTTTTGGTTGTTGCTGAGCAGTGCTTACCCTAAGTCAAGGTCTTTACAGCTTCTCATTCTGCCCTGACAGCAAGGACACTGGGGGCACAAGAGGCTGGGACACATGATCCCAGCTGGCCAGAAGGACATTCCATACCATATGGCATCTTGCTGAGTGATAAACCGGAGGGAGTCGACTGGAGGTGGCCTGCTTGGGGACTCACTGGGCATTGTTTCAGTGGGTGGTGAGCAATCGCATTATGCATAATTTCTTTTCTATATTCTTTTATCATTATTACTATTTCTCCTTACTTTTCTGTTCTATTAAGCTGTTTATCTCAACTCATGACTATTACCTTTATTTCCTTTTCTCTCCCCCATCTCACTGGTGGGGAGTGAGGGAGCAGCTGGGCGCGATTTGGCTGCCTGCCGGGTTAAACCAATAAAGCACCATAAATAAGCAAAACAGAATAGGGAAGCTAAGCCCTTCCTCCCCATCCCTGCTGATGAGGCCACTGAAGTCAGAAACTAACTGCCTGAAAGAGAACTACCAGACAGAGAAGTCTGAGGGGTTTTATATATATGGAAAAAACCCCCCAAACACTGATTTATATTGTTAAAATTCTAATGCACACCAATAAGAGATCAAGATGCTCTCTGGTTGTAAAGGCTTTTTGTGTCTTTTAGGGCTGAAACTCTAGACATTTGTTTAGAATAATACAACAGAAAAGCAAATAAGATCCAGAAATTAATTATTTCTTTATGAGGACTTGTTAATTAATTCTTAATTAAGATGCAGTGTAAAAAGAGTTTGCTCTGTACCCACATAATTTATTTTCTGGACGCTGCTTCTCTAGTTGAAGATGGCAGGGCAAAGCCATTTATATAGTCACAGTCTTACAACTCCTTATGTGTAACTTGTCTTGACTGACAGGATCACTCTACCTTAGGAAAACAATACGAAATCGGTTGTTCATCATCCCTTGGAAGACAGAGCTTCCTTTTCTTTAAAGAGAACCATTCTGAGTAGAAAAGGAAATGTTCATTGCAATTTATAAATAAAAGCCAGATATTTTCTGCATGGATCATTTTGTTTAGATGCAAATGTAGCCTTCGGATCAAGTTCCGTTAGATGTACAGGGTAGTACGTCTGAAAGGATATTGCTGATTTCTGCAATATTTTATTTGTATATTATGAGTTAAAAGACAGCTCTACAACACAGCCAATATTTTTGTGTTATAGGCATTTAAACTTGCTGCTAGATGTCCTCCTTTGAATTTAGTTTGTATACTCCACTGGGCCCATGGAATGAAGAGATCTAAAGTATATGTGTACAGTCGAGGCATACTGTTCACTTTGTGTAGATGTCTTTGATTCACAGCAAAAATTATTTTCTGACTTACTTGCAATTGTAAAGCTCAGTCTCTTTGCCAGCTAATTGCTACACCAGCTTATGCTTCACACCATACGGAAACACCCTTTTAAATATGCAAAAAAAGAAGCTAAAAATAAATCACAGCTGCTGCTAGATGGGGGTTGAAAGATACAGCCAAGGCAGGAAAAAAAAAAAGGAACTGTCTCAGTTTAAATACAGCTAAACCATTTTCAATATTGAGAAGTTCTTCTTCTGTTCTCTGAATCAATATTCATTAATAGTATTCAGAACAGAGCACTTTGAATATAAAGCACTGAGATAACACCAGCAATTACAACATGTGGTTTCATAGCTGTAGTATTTTTGTACTCTGTGCTGCTTTAATGATTGCTGTTACCATTTGTATTTGGCTTATGAGGACTGATTTATATTAACACATTTCTCACTGGGATGTTCAATTTAAGTTCAAATCTTGATCTTAGCTTACAACAACACACAGCTCTGTAGGTGGAAAAGGGTTTTCCCTTTGCAGCAGTAATTGCTCCTGACCAGCAATGGTAGCTTGACCTCACCCACACAAGATCAAGTGAATATATTGAGCCCTGATATGTTATCTCTGATTTCCTACGATCAGCAAAGTAGAAATCTGAGAAACATTTCACTGTGCTGTGCATGTTATCCAGAACTGATCTATGATAGAAAGCTATGATTTATTGCACAGTCACACATATTCTGCACAATTCCCACCTCCAAACAGCCATTTTTCCATTGTGTCAGATCTGTGGGTACCCACAGCAGAGGAGTGGCAGTGAGCAAGGGGAAAACAAAATCTTTTCTCTCCTACCTTTTACCTTAAACTGCCATAACACTGCAATATCTGTCTCACTTGAGGGATCTACACCAAACATCAGCATAACTTTCATTTAATTCATGGTCTTTTCAGGACTTCCCTTCCCTCTTTGTAAGAATGGAAAGTAGGGGATGGACCTTGCCTGCTCCTTTCCATTGGTGGCAGCAGGGCTGGCTCAGCCCAGAGCCCACTGTGGCTCCCCTGCTGCCAGAGAAGGCAGAGAAGGGGTGAGAATGCAGGGCTGGGCCAGGAAGAGGATGGCACAGCTGGGGGGGACAGCAGGGCAGGCACCTGTGAATGTGCACTGACTGTAAAGGCAGCTTTGGTCATGCTATGAGGTAGGACACTGTGAGATGATGTGGAAGAAATGGTCTCACTAGGAAAAGGTTATATTCCCTGTCCATCTGGTCCACTGGGACCTGTGGTGACACTGCTGAGGGGATGGGCTAAGACTGAGAGGGAGAAGAGGGAACTGCTTCCCCAGCCTCACCAAGGAGAGATTACTCTGGGAGCCCATATCCTCAGTCATTCTGCTCTTCCCCATCCTCTTTCTTCAGGCCCAGCTGATACTGCTGGGAAGCAGAAAGCAGTCCCTCACACGCAGTAAGAGAGCTGTTCTGGAAACTGTCTTTGCAGTTAAAGAGGGGCAGCAGCATGTTCCAGATTAATAAAAAATGTGTGCAAGCTCATCATGGGGACAACCTGGTGATAAACAGATCAGACTCTCATGCAAATACCTGCCTTAGTCAGTAGCAAAACTTACATTACTATCTGCCTCCATCCAGTGTGCCACCAACAGAAATTTTAAAACTTCCAATTTTACAGTAGTTCAATGGTTTTTTTGTGTTTGGAGCAGTCTTCAAAGTCAAATTTCCTGCCTTCTGCAGAAAGCAGTGACTGACTAGAGCCACCACCATCTGAGACAGGCTTCACCTCTCAGAGAAAAACTAGTGAAGCAGCTGGGTTACAGACCTGAAAGATTCACCTGCAAAAAATGTCAGGTGTGTTGCTGAAATGATGAAAGATGGCTGGTTAGTAGAGTTCTCCAGGATGCATGTCTGATTGTCAGACCTGGAAGCTGAAGCAGGAGTGCGTGAAAAAAATTTGCTGTCCTCAGTACCAGGCTTCCCTCTCGGAGTGAAGCTCAGGATTAATTAGGTGCTTCAGCAGTACTTTGTCCCTTGTGAAACAGACACCTATGACTAAGGCTGGCTGCCTGCTCAATTCACACCTTAAAAACCTTCATGTTTTCAGCTGGATTGCAATGAATGATTTTCTGAAGTAGTCTCTGTCTGTTACTTCTCCTTACTTAGCAAGTACTTGCTAGTCTCACTCCTGATCTCAGGTGGGCCTGTGCTCAGCCCCCTACCTGGTGTGACTTCCTTCCTTGCCCCAGCCATCTCAGTACAGACCTATATGGTGGCCCATGGGCAGCACTGAGCCTGCCACCATTGCTGGCCATGTGCCACTGTCCTTGCTGGGCACAAGGGAACAGAACCCCAGCAGTGCAATGCTGCCTGGCCAGCTGGGATATCTCTGCTCCAGGCAGTGCCATTCCCTCTCTTTCCTTGCAGGACCACTGTGGATGCTGTCCTCCAGAAGGGTCTGAGTTGGTAGCAGTGTCAGCAAAGAGGGTTTTGGTCAATGCACCCCTGACTCTGCTGTTAGGACTCTGAGCATCCCTCCCTGCCAGAACTGGCATCAGTTACCAACTGTGGTGGTTACTCACTTCATATCCATTCTAGTACCAGAAGAGCAAAAATGAAAGCCTTGCTCTGGCAGGCATCAGCCAGAGCTAGAAAGCATATGTGCAGCTTGTTCCAGACACTCCTCCACAAGTATGGCAAATGGTTTTATTCTGTCTTTAAGGATTTTTTTCTCCAAGGCATTGTGCAAGCCATGACAAATGAGTCACTCAACAATTTGTATCAATTAATGATACTTCATGCTGACGACTCTCAGGGCTTTGCTGATTATCTGATGGTTTTTAATTATGCCTTTAGACACACTTGGTCCTTTCTGATGGGGAGAGATGACCACTGGGGCAGGTGTTTTTCCCACTTGCTTTTCTTGTAGTGATTCCGTATGACGCTGGCATGAGCCTGACTGCCAGCAGAGTCTCCTTTCACCTGTCATGCAGGATCTTCCCTGGCCCCTGAAACCAAATTAGCCAAACAGCCTACAGGAGTCCCTGTTCCCAACCATAGCCAGCCCTCAGGTCCAAACTGCTGCTGCTGTAATGCAGGGCAGGCATGTCAGATTTTGGGAATCATATTCTGTGTCCCTACTCCCACAGTACAGTTTCTCTGTTACTTCTCAGCCTCTGACATGGCAAACTAACACACTCCAGCTGTGAGCTTTCTTCATTTTCCACCAATGAATTTAATCATATACAGCAGTAAACTGAAAAACTTCTCAATTATGCAAACATGGATGCAAATGAACGATATGAAACTTGGCAAAGATCCTTAGAGGGCAGCAGAAGGTGGGGCATGCCATGACACAGAGGCCATTCAGGAGAATGCATGGAGACTGCTGACGCTGGCTGCAGCCTCTCTGGGTGCCCTCTGCATTCCCCAGGTCACAGGAACAAATGAACACTTAAGCACAGACTGCTGCTTCTCTGTTGTAGGACAAAAGGATTGCAGTGGGAATGTGGATTGCCAGTCCTGTTCTCTGCCCTCACAGGTGAGTATGTCACGCTGCTGTTTTGAACTCAAGACACACTACATAAAAATCTCTTCCTTTATGTCATCCTTGCTTTACTTGAATAGCTACTCCAGAGCAGACTGGTTTAGAGAAGAGGAACACCTTTTAAATACCAGCCTACCTGTATTTATGTCAAGCATGCAAACATTGGCTTGTACTGCCTGTCCCTTTTCCAAAGGGAAAAGATTCACCTCCATTGTACAATTATGGACAACAACAAGTATGCTACATCTCCTACTCTCTCCTGCTATTAGGATGGCCAAGTAAGAGTCACCAGTCTTCTCTCACAGGAGAGACAGCCCCTTCCCCTGCCCCTCCTGCCACTACAAACTCCTCTCCCAGCCAGTGACCAGCCCAGTAGGCAGGACTCTTTGGAGCACCCTGTTGCTGCAGGCATGTCCTCCAACCACATTTTTTTTTTCAAGATTGCCTCTCGTGGTGATTCATTCTTCAATCTGTAATCACATGCCTTCTTCTCTGGATGGCAACAGTAAGGGCCTTGCTGTCACATGGGTTATATTATTCTCATATATACAATCTTTCATTTTATTGACATTCATCCTGTCTCTAATACTGTAGTATTGAAGTTATCTTTCCAGTAGGATATCCAAGACTCCTCTCTTTTCATGTCACCACACATGTTCAGAACTTTAACAATTCTCACCAACACTGCTCATATTTATTGTGCTGAAATCACTAATGGAAATATTAAAGAAGATGGTCTGAAGACTGAGCAATTTCTCACTACTAACCTCTCCTTGATTTAATGTTTTGCAGTGCCTCCATTTACTCCTCAGACCTCAGATGACAAAAACTGACAGAAGAGCTTGTGCACAGAGAGCACTAACTCATAGAACCATGCAAAAAGTCAGCTCCAGCCCAGGCAGATTGCAATTGGGATCTGCAGGCAATGACTTCATGACAAGCCAGCATCGAGTCGCCCTGATGGCAGCCAGTGAACAATTGATCAGTGGGAGTAGTGGTGGGAGCTTGTAAGGTGATTACTGAAGTGTTGTGGCTGCAGAAAGTTTGGTGTTCCTATCACCCCTGCAGTGAGAGCCAGCTTGTGGAGAGGACAGTCCCTCTGTCCCCCTCACCAGGTGCTGGTGATGGCATTTGCCAACGTTCCTTTCCTACATGGACAGCGGCTGTGCTACACAGGCTCTGTGGACAAATCAGTGTGAAAGAGTAACACCACTGAGAATGGCTTATTTGACCAGGTGGGCAAAATCAGCTGCTCCTGTGTGAGCAGTTTCAAGCGTGCCCAGCGTGCCCACAGCTCCCAGTACCTTTCTTGGTAAACCCTTAGACCCATCCCTGGCCATGGCAGTGAGCACACAATGCCTGAGCATGGTCAGAGCAGTGTGGGTGGTTTGCTTGCAGCAAGCCTGCTTGGGAGGATGAGGCAATTTATTAGCATAGATGTAAGCCATTCAATGCCAGCTGGCCCCTGCACCTGGGAGCATTCCTAGGCTCATCTGATTTATTATTATAGGCACAGACTTTGTGAATACTGCTGTGGGATACCTTGGAAGTATCGTGTGCACGGTACTATGTGGCCCAGATCTATTTGAATATGAAAACATCTTTTTGCCTTTAAAAATATAAGTACCTACTTATATGGGGGGGGGGGGGGGTTGGTCAGTGTACCCTCTACNGGTAAACCCTTAGACCCATCCCTGGCCATGGCAGTGAGCACACAATGCCTGAGCATGGTCAGAGCAGTGTGGGTGGTTTGCTTGCAGCAAGCCTGCTTGGGAGGATGAGGCAATTTATTAGCATAGATGTAAGCCATTCAATGCCAGCTGGCCCCTGCACCTGGGAGCATTCCTAGGCTCATCTGATTTATTATTATAGGCACAGACTTTGTGAATACTGCTGTGGGATACCTTGGAAGTATCGTGTGCACGGTACTATGTGGCCCAGATCTATTTGAATATGAAAACATCTTTTTGCCTTTAAAAATATAAGTACCTACTTATATGGGGGGGGGGGGGGGCTGATGAGGCCATTCCCTGCTATGAGAGCACCTGGCAGGAGATGGTTCAGCTGTGCACTGATCTGCTGTTTAATGGATGCAGAACCAGTTTTAGGCAAAATGAAAGCAAAATGGACACTACCTGTAACCCAGCTGAGATGCCAGGAAGCCTGGTGCCCTTCAAAGTAGTGGGGTGGGAGGTAAATGGCACAATATTTACAAGGGTAATGCAAAGAGCTTTCATTGGCACAGGCTTAGAGCACCATCAGTTTGCAGGCCTGGCACAGGCAACTAAAGAGCTCATCTGTCATCACTGGGAGCAGTCCAGGAGTAGGCATTGAAAGGGCTTTGTGTGCCTGGAGCTTTGTGTGGCAAGAGACAGTGCACAGTGAGACAGGGTAAGGAAATGTGATGCTGCATTACTTTGTCACATCTGTGCCAACTGGCAACTGCTTTATGCAATTTTGAAATCTATTAAAAGTTTGGGTGAGCCTGCCTGTTTCTTGTATTTCCTTAAATACTTATCTGCCAGCAGAGTGTGGAACTATGGTCTTCATTAAAGCAAGTAAAGGCTGTTCAAAAGAATGAAGCAACTTTGTTAAGAAATAAGTAGACAGCAAGCAAATTTTGCAAATGTCAGCAAAGTGCCTGTGATGCTGTGTGTGGAGAGGATCCCAGCCCTGTGCATCACTCTCCAGTGATGGGGTTACATGTTACCAGCATTTCTGCTCTTCCCCTCATTGTTGCAGTGGGCAGAGGAGGAAGAGGCCCAAGCCCCTGCCAGTGCCAGAGTCCTGATGGACCCTTGCCCACCAGAGCATTTTCCAAGGGGTTTCTCAGGTTGGAGTGCAATAGTAAAGAAATGGTGGTAGAGCCAGAGAGGTATGCTGCACAGTCCCCTCTGCTCATGCTTGCTCTCCCTTCACTTACACACATGGAGCTCTGATACCACCTTACCCTCTCTGCCATCAGCAACCTGTCCCTGTCTCCTCTACTCCTTGTTCACAGAGGTCTCTGAGCTCAGTCTCAACCTCTAGGTTCCTGTAATTTCTTTGTTTTCCTCCTCTCCCCGGTGGTTGAGGTCCTCTTCCCCAAAGTCCTCAGTGGCTGTTGTAGCCTAGGAAAAGAGCAGATCCTGTTTTACAGCAAAGGAATCACAGTATTTCCTTTATCCTGGAAAAGTAATAAAAGAAAATACCTTCTCATAATCTTTCCTACAGCAAGGTCACAGCTAGATACTTGTGACAGTTCACTAAGACTATATTTCTTCTTTCAATGTGTGTCTGTCAGAAGTGTTTGTCACCTAAGTTATTTGATAGCAAAAACAATAGCAGTGGTTTCAGATTTCAGTTATATTTATAAAAATTAAGAAAATAGTTTTTAGCTTGGCAGAAGACCTGGACAAAATTCAAACATGACATCTCCTAGCAGTTATGATCTTCATATTATAGTGCATCCAGGTTTTAATTTATTAGCAGGTGCTAAGTGTGAAAAGGCAATATTTTTTCAGCCCTCACATAGAAGTGTTTCTGTGCTAAAAAGCCTTTTGTCATTTGGTGGTGGAGCAGCAAATCAGTGGATGAAGACCAACTGCAAATTACAAGAGGGGGTAAAAATTGCAGTGACATCAGGCTTCATCAGCCAAGAACAACAACAACAACAAAAAGTAAATATAAACAGGATACTGAAGAGTGGGACAGAAGCCTGTTCACAAGAGTTCTGTCTTCTGTTTTAACCTCCACAGTCAGGGGACACACAGAGGGACCAGGTACCCCTCCAGTGACTTTTCCAGTGAGCACAGTCAACAGAGTTTGTAGCAGAGACCACCCAGGACTCCATCTGGATGTTGGCAATAATGTCCTA
>VYZP01059751.1:0-10734 GCA_013400635.1 Hypocryptadius cinnamomeus
GAAGATGAAAAATAAGAAAGATAACTGTAGAGTAGACCTGAATGGAAGATCAGGCTCAATTGCAGTAACTTTGTCAGTCATGGAGCATGTCAGCCAAATCCTGAACTCAGATCTTACTCAGGAGACTGTTCCCTTGTAAAACTCTAATAGCATTAGACCTAGAAATCTCAAGTACTGTAAAAGTAACAGAATTCCAGGGCAATAAATAGGGAGGGAATTTTAGACAGTAGGACTAGTAGCCTAGGGGTAAAAATGGATTTTGGCAGATTCTGGCCTTAACTACGTGAGCTTTTTGCGTACACATTTCCAGTACTTTGCTTACTTCACAGTAACCCGGCAAAAATGAGGTCAGACTAATATATACCTCTGTTTTCCCTTGTAAAATTACCACAGACTACAATGTAAGGATAATCCTCCAGTCTACATCTTAATGAAATTTCCGCTCATGAGGGAATCACAAAAGTATAAAAAGTATCAGGCCTTTCACCTTTCTTAACATGGCAAAATAATGGCTCAGTAAATGCAGTTTGTCCCACTGGGAAAATGAGTAAAAGGAGCTTTTGCCAAAGTTTGTTAGGACATGAGGTCAGCCTAAATAACTAGAGTCCCAGAAAAGTATTATGTGATTCTTAGACATAACCAATCCTGTTTGAAAGTCAAAATGCACAGTAAAAAGTGGCTTCAAAATTATTTAAGGCATATGGAAAGTGGAATATTACATGTTCAACTTCAGTGACCATTTAACAGCTGAAGGAAAATGTAGCTCAAGCTCACTGCCTCTTTGCAGATACAGCTCCAGCTTCAGCCAGGACCACTTTATGTTCCATCAACCTTCAGCAAGGTCACAAACAGATTTCTGCAAGTCAGTAACAGAAGTTAGCACCTCCACATGCTTAGGGAAATGCTACACTTCCACAAGAGGTTATACAAAAATGTTTTGTGGCCAACCAAACCATAACCCCTTTGAAGAACTTGTTGAAAACTTTGCCCTGTACAAGATTAGGTGTTAGGAGCTTGATGAGTGATGGTACAAGATGTCTTGTTATTATTTGAGGAATAGGTTTCCTTCCAACCACCTCAAAGAATCTGACGATTTCTCCCACACTGGTTCACTCTCTGCTGTTTCATTTGAACTCATAAAAGCTGATGGATTGCAATTTTATTAGAGGTCTATAGGCTCGATTAAAATGATTGTTTAACATGAAGAATAAAAGACCATCTGAAACAAGAACTAGAGACAGCCAAAATCTCTCTTTTTGAAAAACGGCACTGCAATGAGTTACCTATTTAAGTGACTTTTGACACAGTCAATATTTAAACCTGGAAGGTGTTAAGAGATCTTTAAAAGCAGTGTTAAGAGTAAGCATGTTTAATACAATACCACCAAAGATTAACTGGAAATGGGCTCTTCTTTGTTCTAGGTGCCATATGAAGAGAAACATAGTCACTGTACTAAACAGCTAAAATGGACACAGAATGATTGCAACAGATTGAAGTAAAAAAATAATGGGTTTTGAGAAAGATGGCAAAATATAGACCATACTGCTCCCATTCCCAAGTGCATCTTCTGTCATGTCCCTGTGCCATGCTCTGTTTTCAGAATCCTCATGGCCAAACAGGATCATGGAAAGGTTGCAAGGCACATATTTCTTATCAAACAAGTCTTACGAAGCATCGTGACAAACTACGGAGGTGTAAATGCATGCTTTATTAGCTGAACAGCAGCTTGGACCAGGACAGTCCAGTCAGGTCTCTGTCAACAAAGGAATAAAACCCATTTTGCTCCCTTTATATTACAGAAGAATGAAGGATGTGTCTAGTGAACAAAAGGTAAGTAGCCTTCAGTGAATGGACCTAGGATGCAGGTCCATTTCTCCAGCTGAAGTCTCCAAGAATTCCTCTCCCATCTCTTTGTGCAGATGCTGAGGTTGGAGGAAATCACCGTGCACTTCTTCATGACTCCATCACTGCAGGGTCTTCCCCCACCATGTCCGCAGCTCAGCTATGATGCTGGGGCAGAGAAAATGCAACCAAATCTAGGAGATGTATTTATTCCTTTCCTTGAAGTACCTGCTATCCTTGCTGCAGAGGTTCAGCATCTCAGTGGCTTTGATGTAGTCACACAGGCCACTTGGGAGAAACATTTTAGGCTATTTTGACTGACTTCAAGGAAAAATGTAAAAAAAGTGGCTTTACCATGTATAACAGCAGCACAAACTTCAGGTCTGTTTCACCAGTCACTGCCATCATCAGCAAGTCTCCAGGACTCACAGCTCCAGGTTTTCCAGGATCAAGCATTTTGTAAGCTTCCACTAACACTTTTGCTAGCCGACCTGACCAATCAGCTCCTACACCATCCCACTCCTCAACTACGCCACGGGGACTGGAGCAGTGAAAACTTGTCAAATAAAACTGTCAGAATAGACACTACAGGAAAACTAACCTGAGTGTTGGCTGATTTGGGATACACAACCTTCCTGTGAGGGCTGATACATGGCACTGTGTGTGTCCTCTCCATGCACCTCTTACTTCCAGATCTCCTTCTTGGCAGAGCCCGAGTGTGACTATTGCCCTCACTTGGGCTGTCTGCAAGGGTGAGATGTTGGGGGAGCTTCGTGGTCTCCTGACATCCCCTAGACTGGTCTCAAGAAGCTCTAGATTTCAATGGTGGCTGCAGCTGCAGCTGCAAAGTACTGATCTGGATCCAAATTTCCCAAAGCAGTGCTCAGATGATTTAGTTCCTTGTTGAAAGGAGCCAGCACTGAATTTTAAAACTGAAATCAGAGCCAAACTTCCTCAAAGTCTGGGAATGTTCTGATCTAGTGGGTTTGGTTTGAGCCCATCTCTAATATGAACCATATAGAAACAGGGCCCAAATCTGCTTTCATTTCTATTCATTTCACATAAGAACAGGTTGGAAAACTTTCTTGCAATGTAAGTTTGTCAGAAAAGGCCAGTAGGGTCAACCAGTTATTCTCATATTCTATAAATTGCAAGGAAAATTTCTCCAATAACATATTTTAAAAGCTGTATGGTTCTCATCCCAAAAAGATGTTTCCAATAATTATTGTTTCTATAAGGATTTATGCTGTTACCTGTTTCATGATGCACCATTTTTTTCTTGAGTTAGCAGCAGCTCTCTGACATATTATGCAATTCTGAATATTATTACTGAGGATATATCATCGAAGCATGATCCCAACTGATAGACTCCATTCCTTTTGTTTTATGTGTGGCACCAGTGCCTAATATGAACTGATATGTCTCATCCTTTTTTCCATCTCAATATGTAGCTTGTGGGAAGATTTGACACTTGTAGAGATATACTCTGAAATTTTATATTATTCTAATAAAAATAAAGGTATGAAATGCTATTCAAAATGTTAAATTCAAGTATGATACATGCATATTCTGTCATTTTAAGATGTCTTTAAAAGGAATTCTTCACAAAATTTTGCTTCAAGGTAACTTCTGGAATTGCTTGGTTTGACTTGATTTGGAAGAAAAATGAGCAATGACCAGTAAGATGGAAGACCAAAACATGATCAGTTCAACTTTATCTTCACAGGGTGTCAAGGATTAGATCCCAATTTACCTTGGAAATGTCTGTGGAAGTGAAACAGCCTTTGCACAAAAAACTGCAAACACACAAACAAAAAGAAAATACCCCTTTCTAAAATACCCCTAAATGACAGACCAAATGTAGGTGTGATGCAGATGATGTACCTGTCCTGACATGGAGGGCCACCAGCATGGCATGACCGAGCAGAGGGGAAGCCAAATGCAGAGCAGCCTCAGGGACCTGAAGCCTGATTTACTCTTGGCAAAGCAAATTTTTTTTCCAGTTTCATTGCTTAAGCTGCAAGGTCAGAGCAGTCTCAGTCCTACCTGTGAAGGAAGGACCTACATGCCAGTCCAATTTCTCCTGAGTTTTTAATGACCATGTGGTATTAGGACACAACACATGGAAAATCGCAGCCATAAATAAGTCCAAAAATGTATGAGCCCAGCTCAAATGTATGAGACCTGCTGTCTTTGCAACTACCTCACTGCATAATGCAGGCCACAAATTTTCCCAAAAGATATGCACTTCTGGCACATTAGTACACACAGGGATCACAAACCAGACCTAGGGGAAATGACATGAACAGTAATAATTTTAAATGTTGCTGTTCAGGGGCATTTGTATCAAACAGCTTTTGACTATGTGCTTTAGGTTTTTGTCCCTCTTTTTTAGGTCATCCTAGGTGGAAATTTCCTGATTTGGAACCTTAGATAATACTTTCATCCATTTACTTTTGGATTTGACATATTTTCTGTGCCCAAGGCTTTGCTACCACCATCAAATAGCAGGCATACTTACAGGAAATCACATTTCAGTCACCAACTGTTCATTTATTGTGGTTCATGCTTTAATTTGTATTCATGTTAGGTTAAAATCATTACTGTGATTTTCTTAAATATTCATCAGATACAAGATTACTTACAGTGAGAAGCCATCCATTTTCCTGGACAATCCAGGAGTACAATGTGGACACCCATGTGCCTTATGTTCATAATACAGACATAAGTAGCATGAAAAGTTTGGGCTTAAAATTTGCATTAAAATGAGGGTATAAGAAATAAGCCTCTTCCCTCAGTCTGCTGAAGCAATCCAGGTGCTTCCAAATTTTTGCTCAAGATTCCCTATGTATAGCAGCATGCTTCTTTTTTTCCAGCACCTATTGAGCTAGTATCATGACCATGTTCCTCACACTATGGACAATTACTTTGTGCTGTAAATCAAGGACTTCTGGAGTGTACCAGACTTACAACACATGCTCAGACCATCTGGGCAGGACATGTATATGAATTCCTCAAAATCTGCATTGACAAGGTTTCCAGAGTGAGAAAAGGAGGATATGTCCAAGAAAACCCAGATGTAGGATGTCTTCAACTGAGTCTAATCTTGGGAGGAATTGTGGTGGGGCAGATTAGGTCACAGATGACCATAATTCTTAGAGAAATATCTCACAAAACTCTAATGATAAGCTATGGTATGTATGCAAAATTCAGTATCTCCTTTTCACTGGAAACTGAGAGAACACGCTCCAGATATAAAAAAATTATTCTCCCCTGACAAGTTTCAAATCCTAGTGGCAATGCATGGAAGCACTAGCCCTTCTTAAAAGCAAAGGGACAAAAGAAAAATAAAATCAACTTTTTTGCCAATGTATTTTTCCTTAATGTCATCCTTAAAAACAGCTGGATCCAGGTTGTTGGCTTCTGCAAAAGCATCTAAGTGAAATATACACTTAGGAAGGTCTCAGCTAGAAATGTCAGAAAATTAACCCAGAATTGTAAACACCTGGCACAACCAGAAGTAACTGCTTAAACAAACCCTTATACAGGGCAGTACTAGACCAACTTTGCAATGCTGATGCTCTGTCCATAACAAAATGGGTTTAATTCAATTTAAGAGTCTTCACAGACGATTGTATCTTTTTAATTAAATTAATTTAAAAGCCTATTATATTTTTACTGGTGAAAATTTCATGCATAAGCCCAAGAATAAACAAACAAATAGAAAGATGCTAAGGAAATAGGACAATAATATGCCTTTATGTGCAAGACAACTTGATTCATTGGAGTAGCGTGGCAGAAGCAAACTTTTAAAAGGGACTTAAATGTGGTCAGTCTAATCCAGATCCAAATCTAGCCTGGTTACTTCATTGTAATTGAGATCAGACTCTGATGCCACCAGCAAAAACTGCAAATAATCTTCTGAATACCATTTTTTCACCCTTACATTTGTTGGCAGAGCTTCAGCAATACATTTTGGAACCTGGGATGCCTCCTTCCCTGAATGGCTCCTGGCTGTTCCTGCTGGCAGGGGTGCACCACTGGCCAGATGATGTCTAAAGTAAAAGCAAACCCTGTCTTGCTGGGGCTCTGCCTGTGGGGACACTGGACAGAGTCCAGTTGGGGTACAAAGTAAACAAAAAGGGAACAAAGTGATCAAAGGTGTCTGCAATACACAGGAGAAGAGGAAAAGTGAAAAGACTGGGAAAAAATTCACAGTTTGAAGGAGGAGAGGTGTGACTGCGCTTTTCTAATTCTGTCCAGCACTCAGAAAGAGAGAGCCAGAAAAAAAAAAGCACTGGGGGAGTTATTTTCTCATGGTATCTCCAGCCAAAAGCAAGTTGTTACCAGAAGTCTTCTGAGGAACATTGAGTCAGGAACAGAAAAAAAAAAAAGTGCTTTGGGACTTAAGGCAAGATGTAGATGGCTTGAGGCACCCACTTCCAGAACTGTCTTCCAGAAAAGCTCCACCCAGCAGCCACACAGCCCTGGAAGTGCCAGCATCTGCAGGGTTCCGTGGAGCGCAGACACGGGCCTCTCCTGCCCCATGCCGAGGCACACGGTGTGAGCAAGCTTGGGCACGGGGACGAATCCCTGGCTACACACTGCTAAACCTCCCAGGGACCAGGAAATATGAACTGGGAGGCTTTTGTCCACAGGCATGTGTGCTCTGAACAAAGCTACATCTCTGCAGGCTGCTTCTCTCCTTTGCCAGCACAAGTACCATTTACCCCACTGGGGCTTTTCTCACATTTTGTAAGCAAAACAGAATGCCTGACATGGAGCTGGTCCAAGAAAGGGATGGCTCAGCTTCCCCCCAGTCTTGAGTGTCCCAGGGTGAGGGTCTTCTGCTGACTGGACAGGTTGTTCCCATTAGAGGCAGAGCAAATTATGGAACAAAGTTACTTGTGTTAGTACATCTGTGTCCTTAAACTAGCATGTAAGCAGTAAATAGCACCTCTGCAAAAGCAGGCACGGCACCCTAAAAGTGCTGTACTTTCTCTGTGTCACATCCATGCTTTAGCTGATCTCAGGATAAAGGTGGTGAAACAGTAATATGGAGGAGAAGGCCTTGTTGTATGCACATGCAAGCTAGTTCAGGCAGTGCTTTTCCTGACATCCACACTGATCACAATTTTCTGGATATATTGTATGTATATAAATGTATTTGTACATGTAAGCATTTGTACGTATGCATTTTAAGATATGAATATATGTATAGATACACTGTTGGTAATTATTTAGATTGTAAAAACACTAATTCATTCTGCATTAGCAGCACTTCAAAACCTCAAGCAGTGCTAGTGTGAGGATGGAGGCCTGCTGTTTATGCAGACTATTGCTAAATATAATTATTCCTTTAACTCATACCTCTCTGTTCATATAACGCTCCAATGTCCAATCGAGGCACATCGCTGGTGGCTCAGCACCGTGTGTGCAGTGGTGTGGATGGGACAGGTGTCCCATCCATCTCTGGTATTGATACTAGCATCGGCCCATGCAAGACTTGCAAACAGCAATAAATAAGTTTGACACAGCTTTAGCAACACTTTGAGCTGTTTTGTTTTGTTTTAAAAAGGGAATTGAAAGCAGTGTGAAATAAAATGAGAGGGGTCACAAGTCTGTGGCCAATATGGAACAATAACCATAGTAAACTGTTGAGCAATAAGGAACAAGAAGAGTTTTCTTGATTTTTTTTTGTGTTTATTTGTTTGTTTATTTGTTTTCTACCCTCCTTGAATGTTTTCCACTTCATGTCACCCACTGGATTGTGGAAATTGATTCCATCTGGATCTTTCCCAGTTATGTGTGCTGAGACACTGGCAATCTTCAAGTTGGGCAGAGCAGTTGCCTCTGATTCAGATTTCTCATTACTTCTGTGGGAATGTTACTCTTTCCACTGTGATGGCCTGAATTTGTCCCATGGGAATGGGAACTGCTAAAGAGTGAAGAGCTCCAGCATCCACCCAGTGGTGTCCAGTGGCTTCTGACCCAGTAGAAGTAAATTGTATGGCAGTCTATACATTGCAGCTGCCACAAACTGCCCCTCATGGCAGAAAGGATGATAACTTCACTTTTTCTCCAAAATGTTAGTGTCTGGTTTCCAGACTGGCTGAGGTACCAAACACCAGCCATTTTTGCCACCTTGTCAGGCAGCGAAGTCCAGACCTAGCTGATGGCCACGTCCTGTACTGAGGAACAACACAACAAACTAACAAGCACAGCAACGTTTTGAAATAATGCATTGAAGTGTCAAAAACAGGGTTAGGACCTCATTATTTCAAACAGATTTTGATCTCTCACACCCACAAAATCTCATAGATTCTTACTCTGGTAACTTTCCTTTACAACAGGCAGTAATAAAGGCATTGAAACACTGTAAGGTCAGTGAGCGGTTCCACCTGCAAACTGAGCCCAGGAAGATCTGGAGCCCAGCACCTGGTGCAGGTGGAAGTCACAAGGCAAAACCTTGTCCTACATCCTTGTCCTAGAGAGGGACTTCCCCTGATCAGCTGCAGTACATGCAAGGATCTGCAAGTTGTCATAAAGTCATATATGTGTCAAGAGGAAACTGCTTTTAGGTGGATGAGGCTGACAATCACTCCTCCTTAATGGAAGAAATCTCAATGCATGAGTGACCTTTAGCAGAACTACTCAAATGACTGTGAACAGTTTAAATAAAAGCAGAATTTAGCTCCTAATAGTCAGCAGCTAATGAATATCAATAGCCTCTTAGTGAGTTAAGGGAAAAATACACTACAGGTGGCTTTCTAATTGACCAGAGAAAATTTTGGAAATTTAATCAACACATTTAGTCTGCACATGAACAATTCATTTCACAGATGTTTTGTTAAGAGGCCCCCAGGCCTTATGTTGAGGAAAAACTCCATTCAGCAATCTCTATTTTTACTCACATTGTTGAGTGGAGAGAAAAGAGATGCCTCAGTTGACAGTTGAGTGAGGTCCCATTTTGCCACACATGGGCTACATGTGAAGCAGCTACCAGTCCAACCCAGTACACTTACAAAGTGAGCACATAATGCAAGAGCAGGTGCCTAAAAGAAACAGGAGGAACACAAAATAGCAGGAAAATCATCAATATGATAAACATAGGTCACTCATAGCCTTTTCCAGATCTTTTGCAGATCTTCTCAGATCATCAAGACGGAAGTTCTCTGTGAAGGTATTAGATACAGAGTGTTTACTCCTTGAGGTTTGTGAACATCATTTTCTGGGAAAAAAAATCTGGTTTTTTTTTTTTTTGGTGTAGTATTTCATTAGATGTTATGAAAGAAAAGAAACTTTCTGCAAAAGTGGAAAGAAAAAGCAGCATTTCTGAATACCAAGTATCCATGTAAGATGTTTTTGTTTGTTCCTCCAGCGCAAGCCAAATCTTAATCTGCTCCTTTTTATTAGTGTTATTGATGCATCAGGGAAAAAAAGTAAGCAACCAGAGAGTGTTCTTTAAACAGATAATAAAAATCCCTCACTCTCAAAATCGAAAACAGATTGCTTCATGCCTGCAAAAAAATGGTCTCATCATAGGCATTGTTTTACAAGGCAAATAGATTCTACTCATTTGTAAAATGAGGAACTTTCACAAAGAGTGAAAACCAAAAGTGCTGACACAAGAGAGGAAGAATGTTACCACAGTGTAATGTGAAGAAAAGAGACCCAAAAAAATCCAAACCTATACACTTTCAATCCTATGCATATATGCTAACACTTTTTGATGTGATTCAAATGTTTTAAGGGAAAAAATGGACATTTTCTCTGGTCAGGGTATCTTAGACCAGATTCACATGGGAAATATGTGTGTGTGCCCAGAAGTGTTTCTGCCACTCTCTCCTTCACATGTTTAAATCTGATTAGTTCTTCCACTAAGAAAAATTAACCCCATTTTGTAATTGCAAAATGCATATAGGTAGAACAAGCAGAAGTATTCTTATTATCAATGGTTTTTCTTCTGTCCCCTTCCTTGTTGTTTCACTTATCGGAAAGATTTACACAAAGACTGTACAGTGACTAAAATAATGGATCCCTTTTTTTTCAGTGGGTAATATTAGAATTACTATGTAATGTCTATACATTTTAACAGTACAAAGATGAGCAGTTTTCTCTTTAAAAATTGCCTGTCTTCCCCACTGAGAAGCAATGATCAAAAAGATATTATGACTTTGTTATGGGTGACATCATTTTTAGTCAAGAAAAAGAAGGAATGATGGGTTTCAAAATCCTGAAAAATAAACCAACATAGATAACACAACTGAGGAATTTTGCCCAAGCCATAATATTCCCATGACTATTTTAGAATTTGGTGGGGAAAAAAAGGCATCAAATTTTTCTACTTTGACTTCTAGTTAGGAAAGCAATAACTTTCTACCTAGAAAAGTAAGTATCTCTCTGCTTCCTGGCAACTGTTCCTTATTTTGAAGCACATCTTTTAAACACCCTGTGTCTTCATTGTGTCTTTGTCACAAACCAAGGCTATGATCTAACACTTAGTCAAGAAGGGATCTTCCTGGTCTGGGACCTTCTGGTGTGTATCACACAAAGGCTTGATGAGCGAAGTCTCACATGTTTGTTTCAGACTGTGATGACCACCTTAAATTGACACCAGAAGAAATGCTTCCTTCTCCAGACAACAAACTGTTGAAACACCAAAATTTTTAATGAAACCAGAAGGCTCAAAAACCATACTGCCAGAAAAACATATTTCATCAACCACGTATTATAGTCAGAAAAGGCAGAAAACTCAGCAGTGAGTCAGGAAGGGTGGTTATTTTAGATTTTAATAGTAGTAGTAATCTCCATACTCATCTTTAGGGAAAAGGACAAACAGAGTAAAGGACCTCTGTCTAGAAGGTAAATATAGAAAGATAATATCTTCTA
>VYZP01059759.1:0-28459 GCA_013400635.1 Hypocryptadius cinnamomeus
GGAAAAATTTCTTCACCAAAAGAGTTGTCAAGCATTAGACAACTGGTTGCCTGGGGAAGTGGCTGAGTCACGACCCCTGGCAGCATTTAAAAGACATGTGGATGCAGCACTTGGGGACATGGTTAATGGTGGACCTGGCAGTGTCAGGTAAAGGACCAGAATGAAAGACCTTTAAGACCTCTTAAAGGTCTTTTCCAACTTAAATGATCTTGTAATTCAATGATTAAACTAATTACTAGGAGAATTTACGTTTATAATATTTCACACTCAATATGTAGATTGAGCGGATGGAAACTATTTAAGCATTTAATTTGTATTTTTATCCTGCTCTGATTTGCAGATTCCCAATTGTCAGTTTATAGCTTTTAATTTTGTTAGCAACACAGGAAATTCTAAATCCACTTAATATATAAGGCAAAAAATCTGACGTAAGTGGTTCCACTTAAATGCATTCATCTCAGCCATAAAATTGCACAGACTTGCTGCAGTCGAATAGTAAAATATAATTTTATATCCAACCCTTTGCTAGTGACAACAAAATGTTACTATTGCTAAACACCAAATTCAAGCCCAGTAGGATGTCTTTATCAATACATCTATAATAGCACAGACAGATTCTTGCAAGCTAAATTTCACATATATGTTTTCAACCACAGATGTGTGGACTGTTTTCTCCTGTCCCATGGAAACACAGAAAAAAACCACCATCTTCAGCACAGAATTTCTCATTTCAAATCAGCTTCTCATTGCAATTCCATGTTGCTAAACAAAGTTTTTCAAAAATCACTTAGAAAGGAAGGCCAAGAGAAGATAAAAATAAATATAAAAACAATAAATAATACCAGTCATTGAAAAATTCATCACTCTCCCCTCCAACACAGTTAGTGTGTGTTTGCCAAAGACACCAAGCCTGGCTGTCAAAGTCTCTAGAGATTGTCTACACTGGACATGCTTCCTGTCAGACACTAAATGAAACTCAAAAGAGGCAAAAGCATCTTTGAATCTCCATCAAGCTACAATGCCAGAAAGCAAAAATTTAAAAGGAAATTCATATATTTTCTTCCATGACCTTTTAAGTGAGAAATAAGATGCAAAATTGAGTTGTTTCATTGTAATGGAGAAAGGCAAGTCTTGGCCATCCTGACTCACTTGCCAAGCAGAGAGCTTTGAGGATTTTTACATAGCAAATGAAGGGGAAAAAAAAACCCAAGACAGCAGCTGTAAGAGAAAGGAGTGATAAATGACAAGACAAGAGTCCAACAGCCGAGGCCCCTGCTGAGCTCCAGAGCCATCACTGGCCTCCAAGGCTAGTAAGAGTAGTTGATAGTCTGCTAGAGCCCTTAATGCTCTCTCTCCTCATTGCACCATAGCCCACTACCTTTAGATCTACCACTTTCAACTGGTAAGGGCTACTGACTCCAGACCCCAGAAAAAGTAACTCAATTGCTTAGGGTGGATATTCTCTAAAAAGCAGCAGCTAGCAGGCAAAAGCATAAAGTGAATTGTCTTTAACACTCTCTAAGCTATTTAAGCAAATGCTTTGTTACATGCAGTCACCTCAGACCAGTCCTCCAGGCCTTTCCCACACTGCAACTCATGTATCATGCAGTTTTTCTATATGGCACTTTTACGTCATTCTGGACGACACTTCAGTTGGCTCCAGCTCCACATATGTCACAGAAGAAGCCCATTTTAAAAAATGGTGGCTAAATTTCTGATAAATCATATCCTGAAACTTTTGTACATCAGAGACAAACTTTGTTGTACAAACTCCAGGCCTAGATGAGTAATAAATTAATACAGCCTTGATTTTAGATGAAAAGAACTTGTCTATCCAGTCTTAAAACAGGAAGCAAAATTGCAAATAATAATGTAAAAAAAAAGTCCCTAAGACTTGGGGCTTTTTCATCAGCTCTAATGACAGCTTTCTTAGGCCTTTTACAATAACTAACTCTCATTTCCTTTGTTCCTGATGCTCCTCTGTCATACACAAATGGGAAAGTTAAAAGCAACAATGCATGAGGCATCAGTAGGAATTTCCTGTCTTGCAATAGCCTTTATCCAACTCAACCTCCTATTAATGTTTAACAAAAACATACTACACTATTACTGCTTTCATCAGTAAGACTTCTATTTTAATCCATTTCCTTTGATACACCGCCCCACCCCACTATCGAGATATTCTGTTTATGCCAAAGTGTGTCACACAAACATCTATCCGATAACTCATGTGAGTCGCCTAACATGCATCATTTCTGTTTAGTGCACATCACTACCAGCAGTATTCTCAATGGCCTCCAAATGGCACTAAAATCCAACAGGCTGAGTAGTGCAGTTTTTTTAAGAAATGCCTTTTAACCTAGTTACAAAGTACTCCAGTAAAGAAAGCTAAACAGTTGGCTTTTATGGCAAGACAAGTTACCAAGGGCTATGTCCTTATATGAAACCAAGATAACTGCACCTTGTAAAAAAATGCTCTCCTGGCTTAGGTATGTGTAGAGATATGAGAGTATTAGTACTTCACCATGTTTCAGCTTAAACTTAACACAAAGAAATGCATCTAAGACTCTATTTGGACTCCACAGAAAAGCCCAGAGATGTAACTACTCCAGGTGGCAAGATATCCAATACTCAAGCAGTTTACTTCTCAGTTAGGTGAAAATCTGTTCAGTAAACCAAATGAATGAAACCAAATGAACAAATTGTTGTGTTACCAGATATAAAGCGCGACAGTTCTAGTTGCACAGTGGTTAAGTCCTAGTGGTGATGGTACTTTTTTGGGAGAAGGGGGAGAACACACTGAAGAGTATTGTTGTAGGTTGTTCTACTTAAGGGTTTCTTAATTCATTTGCACTACTAATGTATCTCATTCCATTTGAGTTTCACTTGCAATGGAAATGTGAAACTATGGATTTTGGCAGATCAGTTCTAGCCAGTCTCGTTGCTCACAGCTGTTTGCTCCACTCTTCCATTAGGAGCTGCTACCTTCACACAGGCAAGTTGGCAACCATTTATTTCTGCCAACGCCTCCTCTGTTCTGGTTCACAATTTATCGTCTCCCCTTAAATTTATCTTCATCTTTCATTTGGCCCATTTCACTTTCACTGAATTAATGCCTTTCAGAATGCCATCTGCTTACGAATTAACATTAGAAAAACCCATCATTTTTCAGGTCCCTTTTAAGGGGTCTAAACTAAGTACTGGACAACTTAAAAATTCAGAGGTTTTGGAGTGAAAACTGACTTCATTTTCATTCAATGACATAAGACAAGGTCCAAAAAGTAGTGAGGGATTGAAATATTGTGCTTAACCTGCTTTTCTCCTCTTCTCTCCCTCTAAAAATAAGAGTTCTAAGCAAGTCTTCACCGGCGCTACAATTCCCAAGTTACTATGCTACCAGGAAAACGGGTCTTACTCACTACAGTTGCCAGGATCCTTCAAGAAAAGAGCACCAAAAAGAAAAGAAAACAAACAAACAAAAACCTTCACCCACACATCTTTTTGCTTTGTACCTCTACTTTAGTTGGCAGAGTGGACAGGATAAAGTACTACGTACTACATGCTGTACATGCAGGCATCAGCATCCATGCACAGCAAATCTCCTAAAGAGTAGAACTGCAGGAATAATTGTATGTGTTTTAATATTTACAGACAAGAGCTTTACTTTAGGCATTCTTGAAAAATTATCCAGAAAACCACTTGCAAATATGAGACTGTCCTCTAATCATTTGACACTAAGATTATGGCCAAGATAATGATGGTGCTTAATCCCAACAGAAAGTCACACCAAAATGCAGTTTACAAAAATAAGCACCTCAGCCCATCATTCCACCAAGTAAAGATACTTATGAAGTTATAGACTATGTTATGATACTAACTCATATAAATCCCATCTTTAAATCCTCCTGCTATTCCTTGTTCAGTAACCAACCAAATTCAATGTTCATGTTGGAATTACCTAAAACTACATACTAAATCAGTTCACCATGAAAATACTGTGTGCTTCAAAAGACAGGCAACTGAAGTTCACTCCTGCAATAGACATATTTATCCAGAATATGCTGCAGATGGGTCAATAACAAAGGCATCTCTGAAAAATTCCCCATCAGAAGAACCAGAAATAAGAAAAGGAATATGATGTCAGTACAGCAGGTTCTAAGTTGCTGTAAATAGTGATGCATCCAGGGGGAATGCAGGACTTAACATGACCAAGAGAAAAACTAGCAATGTTCCACATTTGAGAAAACAAATACCTCCCTCATTATGCCCTTCAAAATGTTTATGTTATGCTTAGGATATCCAACAGGAATCAGTGCTGCCCTAGTGTTCCATGAATTTCGTAATGATATTTAAAGTATTTTAAATACCATTTTACATGCTACTAACAACACAGTTGAGCATGTTGGGCATCTCTACAAGAGAAAATAACTGTACCTGAAAGGTATGCAACTTTTTCCTTTAAAATTGGCAATACTTCCATAGCCTTCATTTCATCATTTTTGCGAAACCCTAAAAAAAGAAGAGAAGATGATTAGTGAAAAATTCAGACAAGCCCAGCTTTTACATTTAATGAATGCACTGAAAAACATTTACCTTTGGAATATATTCTGAATGTTATGATTACAGGAATTAAGATAACCTTACAATAAAAGTCTGTCAAAAAATAAACTAAACTTTAAAGACATATTAATGGACAAGTCATCACTTTGACCAGCTTCACACAAATAGCATGGCCTGTTAGCAAGCCTCAGTAGAAAACAAAATTCCAGAATTAGCCTTTTTCATCAGCTAATAAAAACTGTCATATGGATCCATGGCTTTTATGCATTCCAAATCCCACTTTCTTTTTATTTTTTTTCCAGGAGGGATGAAGAGTATCAAGCTATAAGCAGTAGGTATGTTTAGAAGAATTACCATTAAAAAAAAAAATCCCAAACCAAAAACCCCACCGAAAATCCCACAACAACAAAGACAAACAAACAAAAACACCCAAACAAAAAACCCCACCAAAAACACCCCAACCCACCCAAAAAACTCAAAAAGACCCACCAAAAATCCCCAACACTATTTACATGCAATGTTTCTTAAATCACTTCTGTAAGCAGAATTTCTTTCTGTTGCCTGACAGGAGCAGCATTTTGCAACTGAGAGGACATTTTATCATACTAACTCTGTACATACATGGAGTATGATACAGTGCTCAAGGTGAGTGATTACAGTCAATGTTGCAAAGCAGCACATCAGCAGCTTGTCCCTCCCTCTCTGCTTCCTATTTCTACTACTCTAATTCTGTGGCCAAATTCTGAAGTTCTTCCTTCTTTGACAAGGAAGATTTAGGAAACATTTTTTTACATTATATTTCACCTGTACAATACAGAATTGGTCATATTTAGGCCGATTTTGTTCATCTTAAGGAAGAATTGGGTGACACATCTTCAACTAACTTATGTGTACAACCCTTCCTGGTCTGTTTGGATTCATGTGTTGTTTAAAATAATGCCATATCTGAAGAAAGTACCTCTGCTGGGGTAAGTGGGAAGCTCATTGCTTCTCTATAACTACTGAAGCACAAAAGTGCTGTTAAGACTCTTTCTCCTCAAAAATATCCAAATGCTTCATATCCTTTGGTCTCAAGTTCTGAGCTTAAATGAAAAACCTGTTCATTTCTAAACTAAAATTTGAAGGTATCAAACTAGTGTCATCAAGTAATATAAGACCTATACTTCAGGGCATCACATATGTAAACTACATCAGAGGTTTTCTACTCCAGAGAGCAGTACTGAGACTTCTATGCCATTACAATATCTTGTTCTGGGCACTACCCTTCAAAAAAGACCCAGGGTGCACCAAGCACAACACCCAAGAGACAAAGATGGTCAGTTGTTTGCATGTCATCATCTGTGCATCTGTTTTGTGTGAAGAACTGCAGGAAGATGTGGCGGCAGTCCTCAGAACAAAGTGTACTGGTGACAAAAGCCTACAGAATTTAAAAGCTTCGAATTACAGCAAGAGGTTTACTAGACAGCAGGAAATTTTGTAAAGGAAAGAACTGTGAACAGCACATGGGATTGCCTGTGGAAGACTACGGCCTATTCATGACTGGGGATTTTTAAAACATGTATTCAGACAAATGTCTGTAAGCAACGGGTCCCTCAAGTTCACCATAACTGAAGTGTTCAACCAGGGCATTGTCTCAGCACTCACAGAATGCAAACAAAAGAAAACAAAACAAATCAACTTCCAGCCAGATGGAAGTTCCCTGGCTAGTTCTTTGTTTTTCCCATGGACACCACAGACCAAAAACAATCCCAAAATTCTCAGAAAGGCTAGACCAGGAGAACTGGTTCCTTGGGTAACCACGTAGCATGGAGGGTTTCTACATGATGGACAGTATTTTGCAATTACACAGCAACTCCAGATGGGCAAAGCAGCGCAGGGTTTACTTTCATGTCTGCACCTAGGCTCTCAAGATTCTAAGACACAGCAAAAGGAACCTCAGGCATTATTACTCCTCCAGAGAACCGGCCATGGTTATCAGCCTTTTACTGAAACTGCTTACAGTTTTGTTCCTACTACATTTCTATTTGTTATGGACTAAAACTCTAAATAGCTTTAAGAAAAAGCCTGGGTTTAAATAAATCACCTAAAAAGACAGCAAATACCCTTTTCCACCTTGAAATATTTGGATTTCAGTTGACTGCTAAGGCATACAGGCACACTTCCAGAGTTAATTTTTTTTTTTATGTGCTTTGAGCTACCCACCATAAGCTTAATACCAATTTAGCATGCTCAGCTTTCATATCAACCACGGCAATTCTTTTTCTTTACAGTAAATTCAGAGGTAGAAAACACTTTCTCCTCACCTAAAAAGCATGCAGAAACTAGTGCCGTACTTTGCTGTCTCTCTTAGCCCAAAATTACCCAAGACACTGATGTTACCGCAATTGCTTGCTCAGATTTCTAAGCCCTTAAACTACTTCACCTCGGATGATGATGCGCAGTAGCTGCACGTTTTACTTTGCCTGTGGCATGTAAGAAGCCAGAAACATTTAGCTAACATTTCTCTGACTATTAAGGGGCCGCTCAAGGTAAACACCCTAGCAAATACGTTAGAGCTTGGCTCACGTTCTGCATCTGCATATCCTTAAGGCTGACTGCCTTGGATTATCATATTCCTGCTGCTCTAAACAGTCTATTTTTATTCCAGTTCTGCAGTGTTAAAGCTTAACTGAAAAGACTGCGGGGATTACAACAGATGAAAGAATGCTGGGGAGCAAAGAGGGTGTATACGGCAGGAAAATATCGTTTTTATCTCCAACGAAGCAAAAATAAAACAAAAATCAGCAATATAAGCAGGTCTTAAGGGCTTGGGGTGGGTCCTCCCTCCCCCTTTTCAAAGCCTCTTCTCCACAGAACATTCGTGGATGTGAGGATTTGAGGATTTAATTTAAAAAAAAAAAAATTAAAAGGCATTTACCACACTCAAATGAAATGCCATAAATATCTGCACCAATCTCTCCCTCCACAGCTCAGCATCCTCCGCGCCAGCCGGCTGCATCACATGTTCCTGGGGGTGATGTCATCCCTGCCGGGCCGGCCGGCTGCAGCTCCCGCCGCCGCGGTGCCGCCGCAGTGCCCGCAGCTCCCGCCCCGCGCAGCCACGGGCGGGCACCGGGGCCAAGGCGATCCCCGAGCCCCACCACGGAGATCCCCGAGCCCCCCACGGCAGGCACGGCAAGAACGGGATTCCAGCGGGTATCGTTCCCACGGCACACGCTTCTCCTTTGGAAGCACAATATGGCGCGTATTTATGATCTTCCGCCTAAAAAAAGGCAATCTGACTTTAAAAGTGTTGCTTTCAATATTAAATCCTACATCTTTTAAAGACCGTTTCAGTCTTAAACTAGAAAGCCGTCCTTCATATTTTCAATACCTATTAAAGGAATACTTATTTTACAGTTTTGCATTTTTAATAGGTAGTAGATGACCTTCTGTTGTAACATACACCGTACACGTGCTTTTGCCTAACTACCAGCAAAGAGGGAAGAAGCTCAAATTTTGCTAATTAATAATTAACTGTAATATATTCAGCAGAATAAGTAACACACGGTTATGCAGTCCATTTCAATATAGGAGGTTCTCCCCAGCCCTCATGAAGAATTATACAATCACACAATCCCTTGTCATATACAGTTTCCTACTAAACAGATCCTTATCAAAAAACAGCTATTTAAATGCTGTATCGCTCAACGAAAGAGCTTTACAACATGGAATCAAGAAACTGTCACCTAAACATTGGAAAATTAAGAAGTCTACCCTACAAACACACCATTTTCTCTTTGCCCCCACAACTTCAGAGTCTGAAGACACCATCAATTAGCCAAATTCAGCAGACTTGTCTATATTAACCATTTTTCTCACGCTGTATGAAGCTGAGATATTTTGCTGCAATATATAATTGTATCCAAGTTAAAACACCCATGAAAAGACAACATTTTGGGATAGAGATATTGCCCTACGAGGTTTCAGAGAGCCCCTTATTTGAACGGCCAGGACAGCCCCTTCTCATTTGGATTACAAGTGTTCCCAAATCCCATGGTGACAACCTGGCTGCAGAGCTGCCCGTCCATCTGCCCCGGAGGACAGAGGACTCTGTGTAACATGGCCCCCTTCTGCCTAGAAATCACAGCATTCCGGGAACTCAGCTGCTCCCCACATACCCAGCTTGCTGAAACTTCCCAGAGGCATTGAAATACATGGAGAAAGTCACCTTTAGAGGGGTAACAGGAAACAGGTACTCAGTGTGGCAATTCACACAACCCAGACAAATGCTGGATTAACCTAATGCCGAGGCTGAAGGAAAGGAGGTAACTGTGCTAATCATCTTGCACTGCAAAGATCAGTAACTAGAGTCAGCCACACAATTCAGGGGAGCAGATAAAATCACCTTACACGCATCTTTTGAGGTAACAACTTGATTACAGAACCGTGATGCAAACCAATGTTGAAAACAGCTCCCCCAAGAAGCATTGCTCCCCCAAGAACAGTGAAGCGTTTACTTCAGAGGTAGCTCCAGTGATGTGCATCGTTCAGTTACAGCAACAAGCATAAAATATGGGAATAGAAATTAGGACAACAAAAAGACTCAGAAATTGAGGCTAAGAGCAGCACCTCTTAGCCAAAATGTTGACCAAGCACTCATCCATTGCTGTCACACACAACTGACTTGAAATTTTTCTGAAACATGGCTGAAGAAAAACACAAACGCCAAAAGGGAATGCTCTCATCCTAAAAACTCACATTCCTAATAACACAACTGCTTTTCACCTTGCAAATAAAAACAATACCTTTGAACAGGCACCAAAAAAAAAAGCCAGACTCAACCTAGATTACTTTGATGCTTTAGGCTCTCTTTGGACTTCAGAATGACTCCCTGTTGTGTCATCAGCAGAAAGCAAGTGCCTCATCTGCCAGGCTGCTAACTCTAGCACCAAACTTCAACCTCCACCTCTTCTTTGAAAGAAATCCCATGCTGAATCGAAGAAACATCTTTCAGTGAGTTGTTTTCCAACAGAGTACTCTATTCACTTCAATGGACCTAATCCAATAGGCTTTTGCTCCAAAATGCACACGTAACGCTAAGATCTACAGGAAAGAAAAAAGAAAACCCACATAGAAATTGCACTCAGAACTGCTAATTACCTATTACTAGGTAACAACTGGACTTCTCTAGGTTAGTCTTAATGAAAAGAAATACCTGCTAAAAGACGAGAGATAGAACAACTTCCATGGGTGGGAAGGACACAGTTTCCCAACCAAAGCACCAATGTCCTTCACCCAGGCAAGGCAGTCATAACTGCAAACCATTCTACACAACTCCTTGCATCCACTGGTCAGTCCCTTTGTGTTAAGCCTTATCTTGGAACAGAAAATCTCTAAACTGTAGCTAATCAACATTTAAGCAAAAAGAATCCAAGATGTTGACGTCTTTAGCATTTTTTCTATTTCACAGCATGACTTACATCAATGACATGACACTGAAATCTGAGCTGTTCTCCCTTTATTTGTACAACTATCCTAACTACATTTCAAGACAAATTGCTTCTTAATTAATCAAGCAAGAAGAGGAGGGGGAAAAAAGAGAGGCATAGAGAAGCTCAAATGTAATTACATTAGTGCATTACGGACTGATTAGGGTTTCATTATTTGCCCTTATTCATTCCCCATATCACAAGATGATGACATCCCAAAATATTTTAAAGACGATCTTAAATCCCAGAATCCTAAAGGTTTGTTCAACTTGGTTTATCAGTTAACTGTGTATGATAAACCTCAGCTGCAAATAACTTGCACACTGTGTCCCACATTTTTCAAGTGTCCAGAAAGAAAGGACAAAGCAGGTTCCTATTCTCCATTTTAATATGGAGAGGCTTTAAAAAATCAATCAGTGAGTAGATTTCTAAATAAGGTATTAATCAGTGAGAAACCATTTCAAACAAGATATGAGGAGATTCACAAGCAGCCATTGTGAGAACTTTTATATTCTTATTCTGAAGGTACCACAGAGAAACCAGTATAATTAAGTCAGCACAATCACTGGATTCTTTTTTTTTCAATCATATTCATAAAAAATGATTCCTGAACTCCCTAAGTCTTTGGGTTTATAAACTAAATCAGACTACTAAGACAAAGGTGATAAAGAAAACTGAACTTTCATAAGCAACAAATGGCAAAAACCCATCAGTAAGTGAGAATATACCCCCAAGGGGTGGCAAAGGCAAGCAAAAGGTAACTAAAGTTACTGCACATATGTGATTACCAATAGCTTTCCTTGATTTTAACTCAAGTATTTGAAGTGCCAATTTCAGTTTTATGGTAGGCTTAACTTCTGGATGCAAATAAAGGATTCATAGAGCAATCAGAGCTGTCAATTCACCAACTGCACTGTTACCGCTTCCCATTATAGACATTGCCTACATTCAGTGCTGCTCAGAAATCTCACACCATCTTTCACATTGCAACAAAGCAAGAGAATTCAGGAAAATTATGGCAAATACTGCAATTCTCCTGTCTTTTCTCGAGCTCCATGAGCTTGCAGATGACCAGTTTCAAAATCATCTCAGGAACACTAACTTTTAGGTACACCTGTTATGGCATCTGCTTCCTAGAGCTAACAAGGAACTATCAGCAGTTTTTTTCATGGCATACAGATCACTGGGCAACATTAGTAACCTTGTCATTCATCATTTATTCATTCATTTTTCTCAGTCCAGATTCTAAAATCACTGGGGGACTTCAACAAGGATACAGTTTAGGGGCATACCATTGAAGCAGCATGATTTCAGAGTTGTGCCAGCAGCCTTAGCCATGAGCTTATGCAAAGTATTCAATGTAATCATTTAATGTTAAGATCCTAGTACTGAATTCAAAGCAACTACAGGAGTACACCTTTGACTCCCTCAGGCTCAAGACCCACTCATCAAAAAACATTATAGCTTCAAACTCTCACTTTAATCACAACAGCTCACAGAAATGTCCCTCCTATTCCCATTTTGTTTTGCATTCTATGCACTCTCTATACATGCTGTGGGGAACTGTACCACATCTGTACTGAGCTGGTATGCAGTGGCAAGCAGGACCTCACAGAAGCAGACAGCTGAAAAATTGCCTTGAAATAAGAAAATGAGATTCATTAGAAGGTTACTTGCTCTAAGTCACTTCCAGGTTTTGGCATATTTGCTAAGTGTTAAGAGGTTCTCTTACCATTTTCAACAGCTCTCTGCTTTGTCCTGACAGCAGGACACACCTCCCATCTCCGCAAATTATGGGAGAAGCACAATGTCATGCAGAGAGATGTGGGCCAAGAGAAGACTGTTAGTGTAGTTGACAGCAAATACTCAGACAAGATAACTTCACAGACTGAATAACCTCACTTTTCTTGGAAGCTGGCATACTCAGCTATTCCTCAGTTAGGAGCAATTACCAGGAAATTAGCCACCTCAGGTGTATGCTGCAAAACTTGTTGAAGAGCTGCCTTAAGAATCTAAGTTAAGGAAAATTCCAAATGCTAAATCAATGCTAAAATCTGTGATTTCCTTTTAAGTCTGCAACAAGAAGCTTAAAGTTATCCATGTAGCGAGGTCCTTTCCAACCTAAATTACCCTTTGATCCTATGAAATGTGCAAGAGAGAAGTACAAGCACCCATTTTCCAACTGCAACTTAAGATGAGACGATCAAAATCTGACCAGTTTTCCCCTTTTAAATGAGAAGAGCTATTTTCCTACATTTTTCTGTCCCTTAGCAATGTTCAATTTGTTCTTGCTGCCCTGCCGACATTGTTGGAAGTTCATTTGTTTTGGTGGGAACTGCTCATCCATCTCTAAGTGATGTGATACTTCAATTCACTGCCCTGCTGAGGTAGCAAACCCTTTTGTCAGGGTGTCCATCAGTAGCACACAGCTCTCACTGCAGTCAGACACCCTGTTCACTGTTGCTACAGACACTCACGGCTTAGGGATCTGCACTCTCAGGGCTATCAGGAGGGTACCCAGCCTCCTATAAAAAACTGGTTAACACACAATTGTTTTAACAACAAGATCAGTAAGCAATCTTACTTATTTTTCTGTTCAAAACACAGATCAAGTGGAAGGCAGTAGCTTCTAAATTCTGTGCAGCAACAGCTGGAACATTACGTTTTAGATCATGTCCTTTGGCTCTTGTTCCAAACCACCATCTGGAGAAATCTCTTTCCACAGTGAAATTGATGAAGACTACAGCAAGGGCAGTAGTCTTAAAACAGCTTGAAAATCATCCTGCATTGTTTCATCCTGAGCAACAATAGGAAGAACTATGTCCATCAGCCCTGAAATCAATCAATATACCCAAAACTAGACTGCATATTCTTCAGTAAAAATACCTTTCTATACTATAAAGTACTACTTTTGGGCTTTCTATCATTCACAGATCCCAAGAATAGGCAGATCCCAAGAATAGGCATTTATGGGTTATGGCATTTTTCCTGTTCTTCACCCTTCTTTGTTTTTAAATATGCACACACTTTTACAACATTTTTATCAACTTATGGAAATATATATGCAAAAATTATACTCAGTTAAATTCATAATTTGAGACATTAGTGCTTAAACAACCTTTTTTTTGTTGTTGTTGATGAATACTCCTCCTCCCTCCCCTTTCTCTCTTTGCAGGATATTTCATATTCCTTCTGTGGAAAAACTAGCCATTTGCAACAAGATGTATGCCAAATAACCTGATTTGTGCAGAGCTTTCATTCCTTCAAATTCCCATTTTATTAGTTTGCAGCTGTAAGTAGCTTGAGCTCCAAATGCCTTGAGACACAGGAAATGTAGGATGAATCCCAGCTTCTCTAACACATTACAATGCACATACATGAGATCTATGTGAGTAAGAAGGGGGAGATGCTTTTCTTCATCCTGCATTGCAAAAACAGTCAAGTTCCTCTTCAGCCAAACGACAGAGAAAAAGCATTGTCCCCAGCTTGTTTTACACCACCCTTAAACTTCAGATGTGCGGCTGTTGGAAGCATTTAGAAGGGGGCAAATAAACTTTTACATCAGAGCATCTCCCTATTCTATCTCTTTACTGAGCTGATTTTACTTAAAACACTGATTAACATATGCTACTCGTTAGAAGGAACCAATTTGTAAAAAAAGAGAGTAGCAATGAGGAGTCCGCAGGGGAATTAAAGCTTGGGTATTTCACTTTCAGTACGTGAGCGGTTGCTAACAGCAACCTGTCTCCCTCCCTCCCTGCCTCCAAGGGAGAGCAAGATTAGCACGGAACGCCAAAAGGGATGTCCAACACACGTCTCGTTTGCTCAAGGATTACGTTAGAAATTCTAGCCTGAATTACTCTGAGCAGGTGTGTGCTCTCACCACACATGCCGCGTTAATTAATAATAACAATAATAATAAATAGCGTTTAGACAATAGCAGGCAGAGAAGGCGAAGAGGCGACGGGCGCCCCGGGAGGCGCGGGAGGGACGCGGGGCAGCGGCGGGGGCGGGCGGCAGCGCGGCTCCCCTGCCCGCCGCAGCGCGGCCGGCAGCGCATTACAGCACGCATTACATCACCGCCTTTGTGCAGGGCTGAGCCACCGCGCAGCTCGGGGGAGCGCTGCCAGAGCTGCATCCCCGCATCCACCCCCCAAACCGCACGGAGGCAGAAAAAGAAGCGATTTGGAGTCACGTCAACCTTCCTCTCCCCACCACTGCCGAAAATCCTCCCCTTCTGATACCTTTGGGAAATTTCATTAGAAAGAAAAAGACCCTTAGCACGTTTAGCTTTATGAACGGATTTCAGACAAGAATAAACAGAAAGGATTTTGCAGATTGTCACGACTAAGAAAGGGAGATTTCATTCTTCATTTATCAAATTTGTTCTAGCAGATTATCTCCTTCAGATGACAAAGGCAAGCAGCCTGAATCTCATTAGAGCTACATTTAACACAGCTACTGAAGTACACAAATTTAACCTAAATCAAGGCTGGGTTTTCTTCGTGAACTCCAACTTACTCAGCGCCTACGTTACTGCAATGAGAAAAGATTAACATCTTGCCTTCACTTTCTTCCATTTCTGCAAACGGCTACATGTTACTATAAATGCAGCATGTGCACTTTCACGACTCTGGTCAGAAGCACAGTCCCAAACTCAGCACCCAAATCCAGCATTTCTCAGCAGCTCACTTACCCTCAAGTCATCAGTAAATAAGTTTCTATCTCATTTTTATTAAGGATATGTAGCATATGCAATACCAAGACAGACAAGACAAAGCAAGCAGCTCCCAGTGCTATTTAGGACAGAAATCTGCACATATAATGCTCCAAAGACATTCAGATAACTGTTTCTACAGCTTTAATATTCACATGCATCGTCAAACAATTGGAATCTATTACAATAATGTTTCTTACAATTAATTACGCTTATATTTCTTTGGGAACAACGGTTATTTGAGATTAGGGGCACTGCATTGTACTCCCGAGTGCACTAATCAAATTCTCCTTCTTAAAAAGAAACTTAAAAAAAGGATCATGTATGAAATATTGCTCAAGTTATAGACCAAACTAGTAAAAAGCTATTTAAACTTGACTGCAATTTACTACCTCCAGCTACTTGCCAGCACAACAAATGCAGCCTAAT
This sequence comes from Hypocryptadius cinnamomeus, assembly GCA_013400635.1. Classification (NCBI taxonomy): domain Eukaryota; kingdom Metazoa; phylum Chordata; class Aves; order Passeriformes; family Zosteropidae; genus Hypocryptadius; species Hypocryptadius cinnamomeus. The sequence continues at coordinate 15,178 of VYZP01059759.1, forward strand.
AGTTGTGAGCATTCACTACTGCATGCTCAATTTTTTAACACCATAACTATGGATGCTGATCTGGTTGCTCCCATTGAAGTAACAAATACAGTTACTTTTCTGCTAGGACAGACAACAAGTATTCACCCATCAGCTTTACCCTTCTAGAGCATGGATAATACAAAGATGCTATATGCCCAAACTATCCAACCATTCACGTCCATGACACTACCTGCTAAATATCAACACTAGCAAATGTTTTCCATATTATTTTATTTCAATAGAGGGCATTCCTCACGTGGGCATGTTCAAGCACCTCTGATCCATGCCTTTAAAGAACATGCTGAGACTTACGAGGCATTATACAGTATCCTATAGATACCATGTGATACCATCTGCAAATCAGGATAATGACAATGATTCAACCACTGGAAGTTACAGTATTTTAATTAAGTTCACAAAACTGGCCTAATTTAAGCTCAATTAAAATGAGTTTGTTGGTCTTCTACTACACTGACTCACTCTACAAAAAATTCTAAATGCATATGATTTCCTGGAAAAGCTCTTTGAGACAACAATAGGAGCTAACATTTTAATTGCATTAAAAAGCAGCTAAGTACTTTGGCATGTGTATGAATCCATTACTTCAGAAGTCTACAATGTATTTTAAAAGCACTAGGTAAGATTTTAACAATGCCTCTGCCTTCATGTCTTCAGTTCCTGACATCATTATAGATTCACAAAGTTGTCTCTGAAGATTTTAAACTCTAAAACCAATTAGCAGTCCATCGGTGTACTTCTAAGTGACCTAGCAAGCTTAATTAGAAATATTAACTTCTGTAGAGTAGAACAGTAACAAAAGAGGAATTAGATTTCTCTAAAGCTGTTTTCATCTTTATTATTTACACACCCAACCCTTCTCATCCCATTAAAACACAAAAACACAAGTTTATGGCATCAGTACAGCAACAGTTTAGTTTGGCAACTTTTTTTTTTTTTGCACATTATTAAATAAGAAGCATTCTTTACTAAAGTGCTTTTGGTACAGAGCCACTTTTGTTGTACACAAGTCATTCTTACTCGTTTTTGAGCTCCAATATCCTGACATGCAATTCAAATTGCCAACTCTCATATTTATTATTATTTAACAGAAAAAATCCTGTGATATTAACTCATGTCAGAGGTTTACTGAGTCTTTTTTTGCCTGGCAGCTATTGTAAGCTTGAATAGGAAGTATCACATCATTTTCCAGCACAAGCCATTTGGTATAGACGGATAATGAATATATCCAGGACTCAACACCGGGGGAAGTGTACTGGGGGAAGTGTACCGAGTCCAACATTATGTACCGGAGCATAGTTAGACTGCAAGACTGCAACTTCTCCATGACAGACTCTTCCAGAAGTTTTCATAGCTGATACATCTAACAGCCTCCTTTTTATGCTTCCCTAACTCAGCACAAGTGTATACGACCAGCATCACACAATACATTTGATATTTAAAAACGTTCTTCCCAAGTCCTTTCTACATGCAGTTCTCCTGATACACTTTATCCTCACTACCACTGCATTAACCTTGCTCATGCTGACAACAGGTCAGTTCATTGGCAGTACACGACTATAAGGGTAATAAAAGCAGATGGAGCATTTTATCTGCTGTCCACTTACATGTACCAGGAGGACCAGTCCAAAACTTACTGAACAGAGTCTGAAGTATATGTACAGCAGCACGAGATGTCTGGAGACCCTTTCCTCCAGCAGATGCTGCGATTCAGTGTATTTCCATTCTCACAAGAACCAGAAAAAAGACTTAGTCCATTACCACACACAACCCAGTTGTATACAAATTTATCCCAATTAGCTCAAATCAGTACATTTCCAGCGTCAACTGAGTTCTGAATTCAGTAACAGCATCAAGCACAAACTCTGTGGCTTCTAACTCTTGAAAGAAGGAGTGGCAAGCAAGCTAGCAGGATGTGTTAGTCAGAACACTATTACTATCAGCAGTAACAAAAATGCCCTGGTTTCAAAGCACATCTAAAGTGGTACTATCATATCAGCATCTGTGGAAAGCAATTATGAAGTACTTGAGACTGTAAAAAGCAAAACTGAACCAACAGGCCTTACTCTGTCACTTATGCTTGAAATAATGACATGCATGATAACATTAGGAACCTAAGTTACAGCACCACAATCCAGCATCTCTGCTTGCCTTCTTGAGAGCTTTGTTTTGTAAAGGAAGTTCACTTAAGATTAAAAAAATCAACAAAGCAGAAGTTTATTTGGATTTATGAGAAAATACCTTGAATGAGTCCAAAAGAGTTCTGAAACAGGGCCAACATCAGAAGCTTAAGTTGCCTACCAAATGTGAGCGTTGCTGGCAGATGTGAGATAATCCTATCCTTACAGAAGGCCTGCTTTTGACCTCTTTGGGTAATTGACTGCCATTAAAATCACTTTTCAAATGTCTATTCTTACATCCAGATTTTTTTGAAGTGTCATCCGTCAGGTTCTTGGCTCAATGACTTTCTATGGATATAAGCTGCCTGACCTTATCAGACTTTTTTCTACCTTTTCAATTTAGAGCATACTATTCCACATTAAAAGGCATTGGTATTTAAAAATTTGATTCCTCAGAAAGGCTTCCAATTAAATGTGACAGTCAAGTTTATTGTGGCTTCCTGGTTTTTGTTGCTCTTGAACTGTTTGAAATGGCTTATGATTCTGAACAATAGCCCTTTATCTCCACCGAATATTTGCTTTGCTATATCCAAACAACTGAATCACTCTTAGAGTTATAGCAAGAAAGAATTGCTACAGAGCTTCTAGATAGGAAGTAAAACTTTCTAGTCTGCTTCAATTTCACCAGTTCAGCCCAGTGTTGCTACCTGGTAGTTTATCAGCACCTGCCAATAGATTACAACTGAATTAAAGGCTTTGTTATACCAGACACTATAACTTCTTCCATCAAACATATTAATGCAATATGATACAGATAGGGCAGGCAGGAAGTCAATATTGGCAGCTAGTGGAAAAAGATTTAGAGGAAAGTTACTTGTAGTTTTCTAAAAAGGAGATAATTAATTATTAGCATTAAGACTCAACCATTAAAAGCTAACTCAGAAGTCCACTATGAAACTATAATATTTTAATTTTTGTGGTACAAACATCTGTGCAAACAGTTATAATTAGCTCATGAAATGGTTGTGGGGGCAAATGTGTGCACACATGCACTGGCACACACCAAAAGCCAAGGACTGGGCTCTGTCAAGTTCCATGCACTGCACTGTCACAAGCACAATACAGCGAATATTCCCTTTTGGTGGCAGTGCCAGCTTAAGCCAGAGTTTTACAGCAATTACCAAAAGCAGGTTGGGGATTCTTAGTTTGATTAATCAGTACCATGTCAGTAGTCTACTATTACCATGTTAAGTCAAATATCTGTAACTCACTTTACATATTATATTGTTTAAAAAAAATGTAGGCTGAATTACTCATCTTTATCTTCATTAAGGGACAGACCGACCGAAAGTTACTGGTCAACTTCAGGGCACTCCATCCACATGGGTATGGGCACCTCCAGCAGGAAGGCACAGGGATATCATCAAAATGACTGCCTATAATTAACACACATGCCTGCAACAGATTACACAGCAAAAGATACATATAATATGGACTTGAAAAAAAAAGTCCCTTATGCTTAAACTGACAATCAAAAAAACAAAAGAAAATATGGTCTACTTATTCAACACATGCCTGGTATCTCTACACACTGATAAAGTACAGTAGGACAGCAGTGTATTAGTGAAGAGCTGGTTCTAGTAACTGACCACTGAGCTAATACTGTTCTGAAATTCCAGCCCATTAAACACACAGGAAATTAGTTACATAAACCAACTGCACCCATATATTTCTATTCAGGGGTACCACACATTAGCAGCTCAACTGAGTTTGGATTTTAACATACTGCGGCATGCCCAGTATGTTACCTGTAAAGTTAACTGTATGTCATATGCCAGCTAGAGTCTTCAGCTGGGAAAGATCTTCAGTGGCTCTCTTTGTTTCCAAGAAGATATGCTTATTTCTTTTTAAGGGAAGCATCACAGAAACCCTGCATTACAATAATATTAACCTATAGCAGACAGAAGCACTTGTGAGAAAGCCACAGATCGAATTACAAACGCCAGAATTACTGCATAACGCCAGTCAGCTACAATGCCATCCTCTGAATTCTTCACTCTCTAGAATAGCAGCTTTAGAGCAAGAAAACAACTGGCTCAAAGATCATCTTTAAAGGAATAGTTGTCAGGTGAGCAATGCTATTTTGACACAGGCAGCCATTTGCTTATCTGTGTACATCCTTTATCTCTAGAGTCTTCTTCCTTTACTTGGAAGTGGTATTCACCCTGAACACACCACAGGCATTCCTTCTTCATAATGAGTTCAGTATCTGCATTTATGCTCCCTTCAGTGGATGACTAATATTACAAGCACACTATTTTGATTGACACCTAATACCATAGCTGCCATTATCACTTACATCACACTAAAACATGAAGTGTTACCCACATCTATTTGGAGAGTAAAAGAATACAGAATTGCTTTGACACATTGTCAAGCACTGTCAAGATTCACCCACCATAGCTATGTTTTCTGTTTCTCCATCTTACAAGGTCATTAACTAAGAACTAGAGATGATTTTACCACATTACAGCTACACATTCAATTTCATTTTGAGTATTATACAATAATATGCTAGTACAACACAAAGTTCAAGAAATACTCAAGTGACTTACCATTCAGAAGTATCAGTACACCAGTTTTTTGTTTTGCATCCCATTTATAAGAACACATTGTTCATATATCCAGAGACTCAATACGTCTGCGGCCAACAGAATGGATAAGCTAAACAGTGCTTGGGAACAGCAGCAACTTAAACCCTTATGCCTTATCAGGAAAAATGAATCCCTATTTCAAAACACTCAGATTTGAGTTCAAGACCCCAGTAAATTTGATGCAGTTTCCATAAATGCTAGGTTTCTATGTTCTATTTCCAAGTCAAAACATTTTTCAATCTTGTTTGAGCAGTCAGATGAAAAAACGTACAGTACATGTTCCAAATCCAAGTCATCTTTGTCAATGAGTGTCTTCTGCCTGTACCCTTTGCTTGACTGTCAGTTTGCTTAACAGTTGCTCTGCCTGGATTTACTACCAAATAGGCTTTGACAATGATTGCTATTTAATCCTATGTAATACCCAGATGCAACTGTTCCCAGATCAGAGGACAGTTTAAAAACACAGTCTCCTTCCTGGCTACATACAAGCCTGGAGACACGCACTAGAAATTTTGTAACTGCAAAACTCAGTAATAGAAAAGACCACTATCGTAAATAACAGCTGTTAATCGTTTGTGTATTTACCTGTGGCAACAAAAATATTATTATTGTTATACATTTCCGTTCTCCTTATCTAAAATTTCAGTTTAATAAACTGAGCTTTCTAATGCTTTTACTTTAGGCAATGACATTTCAATAAAACTGAATACCATAGTTCACCACCTGAATGTCTGGACTTAAGCCACCCACCGCTAACAGCAAAACATGCCATGTAATTCAGACTCAACAGTCAACCCACTCATCTTACACAAGCCTACTATTTCAGTTGTAGAATCTGTCGTAGCCGGATGTCCACTAACAATTCTCAGTTACTACTGCCACCTTTAGAGCTGTCAACTTCAAGGATCTGCAGGTCTTTCTGTATTTGGACCAACTGTAAATTTAATCTTATGATTTGTTTTTATGCATTATATGGTCTAGATTTGTTACTCAAAATACCTCAGTGTACACAAAAACTTGCTAGCAAGGAGATCCTGCGTAAGTATATAACTAGATCTAAAATTATTTCCTTAATCATTTCATCTCTGCTTATATTTACTTGAAATAGATTCCTTCAATTATCCCTGAACATTCTTACCCCAGTTTCTGAAATGCTTATCCTCCTGAAAAAGATACTGCTGTGATCTAAGGTCAACATACACACTGCCTTATAAAATGAAAACTGAAGTTAAAATATTTTAAGTTTATCCTGATCTCTAAAACACAAAAAATTCCTGTCCAAAGCAAAACTATAAAACCTTACCAACACCCCAGTATTCGGTCTATTTACTACTCTAAGTTATAAACCAATAACCTGCACAATTATTAACTGGCTGATAAATTCATCATTTCAACGTAAGACATACCTAAGATTTAGATAACACTCTCCATCAACACTTTAATTAAGAACAAACTAAGCATTAGTCAGGTGAGTTACAACTCGTGCCTATAGCACCAGATGATAAAACGTAAGATAAAGTACCGTGAAAAACAAAATATTCTGTCTGACTTCACCTTAAAGATAATGTTTTATTCTTTCAACATCTCTAATCAAAATTCAACATACCTGAATAATATAACCTACGGATTTAAACTTCTTAATGCCATCTAGGAGAATGAGGGATTACTGCACTCAGACAAAAGAAACTGGCTCATTTGGGTGGGCTGACAGGGACAAAAGACAAAAAACAACGTAAAAATTTCAGTCACTTCCCAAGAGCGACACGTGTGCTAGCACAAGAAATCCAGGCCATAACTGAAGCATTTCAGGCAAACTGACTCAATGTCTCTACTCCACTCCTCTACTCCAGGACAGCTCTTGTGAAGTGCCACATCTTATCAGGCTACAGTTTAAGCCCTATTCACAGGCCCCTGTCTTAATGCTTCAGGAAAAGAAGAATTCTGATTTGGCCCCTACATTACCTGGGTTACCCAGTTTACACCACAGAAAAAAGTAATATGCCAATTTACTTTAAGTTAGGCGCTGCCACTTCAGTGCTTAAAGAACTCAAAGACATTTAAGATGACGACCTCAAGTTAAGACAGTCCTTTCTCTCACACTGCTCTGTGGAATACTACTGCTGTACTGTACAGAAGTATTTTGGCAGACAAATACTCCAGCCTCCTGTCAGCACTGGTCTTCTGCAGACTTGTTTAACAACTTATACAGCAAAATTAAGAACAAGCCAGATAATTCCTGCATACATTTGCCAATACTTTGCAAACCCTGCCTTTGGTTTCCAGGACTTCCAAACAAAGCACCATGATTTTGTTAAAAGAGTTAACAGCATATTAGCTCATAAAAAAGAAAATTGATCTAACTAAGAAAAGCCTATTCTAAGCAAATCAAGAATCTCCTTCTACTATTCTCCTGTGCTCATCACGTAGCAGAATGCTTCCTGATGCGGATATCAGAAAGTGTGTCACTGGCAGCCAGCTACACAAAGGGGAAAGCATTTGATCTGTGTCACATGTCAATCCACAGCACTAATATCTTCGCCAACTAACCTAGGACACAGCCTGTCCTAGCTGAGGCCACCACAATTCCATGTCAGTCTACACAAAAAGAAAATTAATAAACCCCTCATTCTTCTTCAGGAAATGAGAGTACAAAGGAAACCAACAAGGAATCTCTTTCAGCAGTTTCCAGACAACATGCCTCTAACATGACTCAGGCACTTGAAAGAGTGTTTTACCATGAAACACTGCTCCATACATCAGCAATTACTTCAGTAAGACTATGCCAACTATGCAAGCAATTCAACTTAGAAAAGGGTGCCAGGGTCTAATGCTAAACATGAATGCAGCTCACTGTGAGAGGCCAGTAAGTATCTGAGTAGTACTACAGCTGGCCTTGCCAACATCATGTGGGCAAACCTATCAAAGAAACTACTTTCCCCCAAAGAATTGGAAAGAGAGTCTAATACACACTACCTAACTCCAAGCTAAACACAGATCACATAGCAAACTCTTTCATTTGCAATGGCAGGCACATTTGGGCCAGGCCTGCAACTATTCACTTCTACCCAGCAACTGCCTGGCACAGCCTGGGTGCTCGCACCATGGGGGCTGGGAGGAAGGAGACCAGCTGTGTCTGCCTGGAACCCTGAGAGACCACCATCAGCCACTCACACACAGACAAGTCTCCAAGGCACAAATCCATATCCTGTTGCAACAGCCTCCATACCTAGCAAAAGCAGCAGCACATGTGGTGAGGATATAAACTGACCACTGTCCTCATTTTCTGTATCTCTTCATAGAGTCTCATCCCCATGCTAGTTTTCTATTTTTTCTTGAAGCATCATTGCAGTACTAAATCAAGTTCGAATTTACTCCATTTTTCCCAATAAAATTTCTAAATCATTCTTTTTAGCTTACTTGAGCATGTAAGAGAGAATTGGTTTTGGAGGTAACAGGTACACTTTTTACTAGTCATAGAAAACAATTCTCACTCTGCAAATCTTTTGTTTTAATATTAAATCTTATTTGTATTTAATTCTCAGTACATTCTTGCTTAAAAACATCAAATGTCAGTGAATATTCAAATTCCTTCAAATTCATCCTTTAAGCGAAGGGAAGCTTGTGACTTTAAACAAGTAGTCCAAAAATTCTCAGGTAACAAGGGTACCCAGAACATTTTAGGACCCTGAAAGCCAAAGCAGCTCCCACTGGCTCTTGTGTAACATGGATCCTGGCTCCAAACACAGAATGGCTGATTGGAAGGAACCTTCAGAGGCTCACAGCTCAGTCTCCTGCTCAAAGCAGGATCAGCTCTGAGGTCAGACTAGGTTGCTCAGGGTTTAATGCAGTTGAGTCTTGGAAATCTCCCAGGGCCATATTCCACAGCCTCTCTGGGTGACTTCTTCCAGAGCTCAATTACCCTTGCAGTGAAAACCTGCCATGTTTCAGCTCATGAAGGCTTCCTGTTCCTCCCACCACATGTATAAAGAGCCTGATTTCCCAGTTCCCTCTTTGTTGGTTAGAAAGTTATGATTAGGTATCCCTGAAGCTGCCTGGTCTCCAGATTGAACTTCAGCCTCTCCTCACGTGGCAATGTGTCCAATCCAGCAACGTTGGTGGCTCACCAGCTGGATTTAACACAATATTCCAGATAGTGAATACCGTGTGAAAACTGATAGTCTCAATCTACTAGCTAACTTCCTGTGGACACAGCCCAGGACACTTACCCTTCTTCACTGCTAGAGCACACTGCTGGCTCATCTTCAGCCTACTGTCCAACAGGACAGCCAGCAATTTCTGTAGAGGGCAGCTATCAACCACCAAGTCCCAGCACTGTAACAATCCACTATTGGTTGATCCTCTCCTCTCTGAATCCTCTTTGTAGGTACAAACACCTTGTATATCTTGGTGGTGGAAAAGAAAGCTTTGAGGAACTCAAACCTCTGCATCAATGGAAACTAAACCACCCACCCCACTCAGCAGCAGCGCTTTTTCCATCCTTAGCCTCCTTTTGTTAATGTTGCAGCAGCACTACTTGTGACCCTCAACGTTCACCTCTTATTTCAAGTCTAGCTAGCTGGGCATTTGCTTTTCTTTGCATTGCTACACCTGGCATTTTTTTCTGCAGACAAACTCGCAAACTTTCTTGGGCATCCCCTAATTCACTGTCTCAAGAGCTTTCCCCTTGAACTGACTGCTCCTAAAATCTCTTTTATCTTTGGACCTGGCGAGAAAAGTACAACATGACCATTTCATTGTGCATGGAGACATTACTTGTTGTCGCTCACTTTCCACAACATGTTCCAACAGTCCAAGTCTACAGACCAGCTTTCTACAGCTACCACTGAGCACCTAGACATATATTTCCTAAATGTATTTCTCATTGTTATATTCTTACTTGCTTACCCAGAAACGAGCTTATGCTTAAAACAGGGAACAATTAGAGGAAATGGTGAATCATCCCAGAAAACCCCGTGTATTTATCACACTATTAACCTTCCTGTTAAAAATCCAGGTGATTGCAGTGAGTTGTTAAACAGACGTAGATAGATAGATTGGCTATACTGGCAATAGACTGGCACAGTTAAATGCCAACAGTATCACAGGCCTATAAATTGATCTCTGAAAAATAAGTGACAGAGGAAACACTAGCATTGTAAGCATATAAAGAAGATCTAAAAATTATTTTATTGACCATTAAATCAGAGCAATGTCTTCAACAATTAAATTTTGAGCTAACCAGTCATCTAGTTCAAAACTGTAAGGTTATAGTAAAACACTACTAACTACTCTAGGATTATTTACTCCTACCAATGGAGACCCAACAGTTCAGCCACTTGCACCCACTTCCTTTAGTAATCTTCTGCCAAAGGTTAACAGACAGAACAACAGCTCTCTGTAATTTTAAACACTCTATCCAAGAAAACTGGCCAGTCCTGGAGGTTCATGTGTGAGATGCTGTTTGTGCCCTTTTTACATGTTTAACTATAACAAGCCAAAAATCCAACTGATACAGTCATACGCTGTTAGGGGAATTGTAGTGAATTTTCAGACAAATAAGGCATTCTACTTGGGAGGCTGAGAAATACAATAAGCATAATAGATGGTTAGATGAAAAGCGCTATGCTTGCAAACTACAGCCCACAATAAATCATCTTTCCAGGAACACATCTATCTTCCCTGACTGGAAGCAAAGTAAAACAGCTTCTAAAACGGATTTTGCCAAATAGATGAAACTACTTTCTTCTTTAAATAAAGACAACTGAAGTCAGGTGCTGAACTCAGCACTTGTTTTGGTTCTGACCACAGTGACTTCTACTACTCCTATACGTAAAACAGCAATAGTAGCCCAAAAGGGATCAGCTGTGATACTGCCATTCCTAATTAATCACATGGCATTTACCAGTGCAGGTATCACAGAAAACGTAATTTCACAAATGCTTCTGCTTACTACAGCATTTTTATGGTTGTGATAGGTTTAGCTGCACTTGATTCAAGTGGTTTGACTTGCCAACACAGGAGAGAAACTTCAGTCTTCCAAATACTGCAATTCAGTGTTGTGAAAATCCTTTTGTACTGCAGGTGAGCAAATATCCAAACTGATTTATATCTGGCAGGCTTGATTATCACAGAAAACACATGGTAGCAGACTTTAGGTGGTAAAACCCTTCAAAACACCGCCCATGAAAAATTACTTATATCAATTTTTGGAAGTCTGTTAAGTGATACTATTACCATTCTGAACATTACAAAAATGTAATGTTTCACATCACATTTTAATGTAATGTTTCCTTTCACTACTCAACTTTTGCATCCTCTCAAGAGATCATCTTAGCATAAAACTTCTCAGTATAGTTTTTTAAAGGAAGCTTTTTCCATCATGGGGTAATCCCTACGATGCAGTAACTATAGGCTCTGGCCCAAAGCAAAGGAAGGGAGCTCATCTCCCTCACTCCAGTGGCTCTCTTGGAGGGGTTTTTACACTGTAAACTGCCAGTTAAACAGAGGTAGCCACCGGTATCTGCATTCTGCTCACCTGATCTGACAAACTGATCCATTTCAAGTCTACAGAAGTGTAATGACAAGCCAGCAGATTACATTATCCTCACCTACAATGCTCATGTGACTAAGTAGTTTAGTTGCATTCCTTGAGAACTGACAGCTAACTAATGGGTCAGCTCTGCACAACAATCCTGCCTGTAAAAAACAGTATCTTCATTTAATTATGAACTTTCTGGTCAAGCACCTCCAACTTCTGTATATTTGAAACCTTCTATTTCAGCAGAAAAGTTTCCACTATCTAGCTTTTGTCTTCATCCACTTGCAACTAACCTCATTGCATTTCCTTTCCATTAAAATGACAATGATTCACATTAAGGTCAGTCTACAAAGTCAGTCACAAACATTTATTTGATTTCTTTTTTAAAAAATCAATTCCATCTGCCATTGAAGTGCATCTCTCTCTCAAGAAGTTATATAACTGGAAATATGATTTCTGTTCAGCTAAAATCTTTTCAAACAGCAATATCAGACCTAACTTAAAAATGTGTTGATAATAACTCATTTTCTAAAACCGGTTTGTCAACTCTAAGAATGCTATAAATTCTGACCTTGTTTCTCACATTAAATGTTTCTAGCGTCCTGAAGCTTAAGCTTTGGCTAATTGCATTTAGACATTATATGATTCTGTAAATACACACATTATTTAGCCATTGCAAATATTTTAATTGAGCTGAAATAGCCATTCCATTTCTATCCCATTGAGGTGACATATATTTAACATTGAAAATTAACATCAGCCACCAGAACAGGCTTTCCAGTAACGTTGTAGAATTAAAAAATTCCAAGTGTTAATGGCAGCACTTTTTGTAATACTGCAGTTGAATCTCTCAATGATCTCTCTGCCTTTAAAGTTTCCTTTGTTTAATGTTTGAACTATTTTTATTGCAAATTTCAGATCAAATTGCCATGACAGATTGTCTCTGGATGTGTTTCAGGGAAATTAGCAAAGATTTGTTTGTTTGTTTTAAACAGATAAGGAGATAAACTAACAGGAATGTTGGCTACCTGTGGCAAGAACAGAGCTGTAGTATAATAACAATTTATGACTTCTCCTCTTCCCCACCCTGAACACAAAAAAACCCCTCTTGGCAAAAGGTATGCTTTGTAACAGACATGACATTAAACATAAATTTCTGTGTGAAACTCCTACTCAGAGACAATGAATTTATACTAGAGGTAAAAATTACATTAACCAAGTTCTTTAAAGCCTTGAAAAAAGTACCATACAGAACACTTAAAATGAACTTTGAGAGACTAATTTTGGAGCGTGAAATGCCAACCACAACATACAATCTAACATTCAGCTCTGAGTGCCTGATCAGTATGTATCACTAAAGCTTAACAATTCTGTGTAGACTTAGAAAGTTCTACGTAATTCTTTTCCAGTTTAAAAAGTCTCAAACATGTAAAATTCTCTGCAAACATACCTAGAAATGTTCCACTACACTTAACCAAATCTTAGGTTGAATTAAAAAAAATTTTAAGATAAAATGCCTTTGGTATCTTCTGTCTTATCAAACATTAGCTCATGTTCAAGACGTAATATTCACAGAGTAAAGATCTGATTTTGTTTTGGGGTTTTGTTTATTTGTTTGGCTTGTGGGGGGAGGGGATGTGATATTTAAGCAGAGAACAAGAATCTACAGTATTTTCCTATGTTTTTATGGCAGTAAAATACTGAACTTTCATGCACTCTTGGAATCATTTCCTAACCTTTACAAAGGGATCCCTATTTCCCCAAGAACACACTCTTCTCTGAAGTATCTACTTTAAGGGACTTTTAAAGTCATACGGAATGGGGTTGACTTGACAACTATGTAGACTCATTCCACACTCACCAATTAAGCACAAAGTACAGCCTGTAACGTAAATGCAGTTCTGGTGGTATCAGGTACATCAAGAGCCAAG